>MNCI01015465.1:97924-138548 GCA_015680685.1 Gnetum montanum
TCCTGGATCATGACTTAAAACTGATACCACATAGACATGTTCGGTATGACACTAAACTGCTACATCTGTTCACCATGACATGAAACTAGTATCCAGAGTCCACTAAGACTATAAACTAGTTTACCTCGTCATAGTCCGCCATGACTATAAACTAGCAATGCACCATCCTCTACGACGCTAAACTGACACCATCCAAGGGGTTATGACGTGAAACTAATCACAACAGTCCACTAAGACTATAAACTAGCAACATCATTGATGACCAGGAAAAATTGGAAAAGATCTATTGTTGCAGTTGGCTATTTCTATTCCACAAAGACTTGTTGCATGATTCATCCCATGGGGCCTAATGAAACTGATGTTGTTCATGATTCTGTTTGCTTTGAAAGCTGCACGTGGTGACTCCATCTCCTTGTTTAAAGTGTTTAGTTGACTGTTTCATTTGTGGTTTTCTTGTCTTCTTGGAGTTGTGTTTGCAAGATGACACTTCTGAGATGTTCATGCATAGATGCACTTCATCATGATGATAAGGTATCATATTTTTCCTAATGCATGCGACTGGGTTAATCAATCCGTTCATAAGTACATTCCTGACTCCTGACACATTCCCTATTCCCCATCATGCTCCCTTATCCTATTAAACTACATCCCCCTTGATACATTCCACTCATCTCAAAACTCTTGATACACTATTGCACACTGTAGCCCTCTAAGAAGTTGCGATGCAAAACATGATACACAGTACATGATGCAAAATGCAAGTGCTCAAACACGAGCACGGCACAAAAAGCAAGCTCTTTCAAAAAGACCGAGAAAAGAAAAAAAAGAAAAAAAAACAAAAAAAAAGGTCAGAGAGAAAAATGCATGGAAAAGCTCTTCAAGACCCTGTTGACATCATAAACAAAAGACTATTGGCCATTCTCATACAAGCCCCAGGCGAGAAGGCAATTGTCTTGAAAAATAGTTACACTTGTGTCTCAAAGGGACCATGTTACACATCATCGCGTGGATTTGGTTGTTTACAACGGGCCTCGCAAATACTCTGTAAGAGTTCTGTTTCTCCAAAGAATGCACCTCCTATGTCTTAGTTCCGAGTCTGCTAAAAACCCGACTATTGACAAGGACCAATGACATAACTTGTGCATAAGGGAGCATTCCTCTCCCACAAATCTTAGCAGCAATCATCACCCTTAACCTCCTCGCTTCCCTGGTTACAACTGATTCCCTTGCATCTTGAACCACATTACCTCAATCCCATGTACTTTTGAAAACGGTGCGATAATATCCAGCCAAAGGCTAATGGTTAATTTTTGATGCTTTTTTGCTCATGGTGTTTTGCACTTCTTTGTTGACACCTCTCGGGTGAATTCCTCTAGACGTCAACAAAGAGGGGCCAATGAAACACCACTAATTTTAGCTTCGCCCTTTGAATGGAAATTTGTATGTCTTAATGGTGCATTAGCGACGGCTATTATTCACGTGCACATGCTTTTGGATTTGGGGAAATGCACAAAACAATATAGTTATAAATAACAGGATTGCTTACTGTTAGCTCTCTCCAGATTTCTCCGCAATTCAAGGATGGAAGCCCAATTGCAGAGGACAGTAACCGGCACCACAAAAAGACATATTGACGAACAAGTTGTAGGGCTTCAATGCAAGAGCAAGGAGGGGCACTAGGTGGATGTGCAACCGTTGAAGCACTCAATCGTGCTTAACATGGGAGATCAGTTGGAGGCCATCTCCAATGGTCACCTCCGCAATGCTTAGCACCACATCTACGCCACCCCCAACTCCACCCGCATGTCCATTGCCCCTTATTATAATCCCAATCTGTAGACGCTGATCCAACTTGCTCCTTCTCTCCTTGTTCATGATGCTGATGCTGCTGAGGCTTACCCTCCCTACGTTTTCGGTGATTACATGAATGCCTACGCCAAGAAAAAGTTCCTGGCCAAGCATCCTCGCTCCTGCACTACCTACTACGTCGCTCGGTGCTCCTGCTACCGCTGCCACGTCGCTGTTTCTGTGCTGCCCACCACGTCACTATTTTCGCTTGCCACATTGCTGTTTCTGCCGTGCCGTCGCCTTCTATGCTCCCATGGCCACTGCTCGACATGCCTGCCACTCCTGCGCTGCCGTGCCTACCACCCTTACGCTACCGTGCCTGCCACTCCTGCGTTGCCGTGCCTGCCACTCCTGTGCCTACCGCATCACTGTTCCTATGCTTGCTGCATCGCTGTTCCTGTGCCTACTGCGTCGCCACTCCTCCTGTGCTTACCACGTTGCTCCTCCTGTGCTTGCCGCATTGCTATCTCCTGTGCTCGCCGCATTGCTGTCTCCTATGCTACTCACGTTGTTGTCTCCTATGCTGCTCGCCATGGCCATACATTTTCAGTCATCGGCATTGTCCAAGCTCGAACTCTAGTGCCAGGCCAACTATTCAAATTGTGAGTGAGCTCAGATCTGGCAACAGGAACATCTACAATGACAAAAAGCTGCAACAACTACGTAAAAAAAAAGGGGGAGCTATTCATGGACAGGGCTGACGGTTCAGAATTTGCATCCATTATTGAAGCATCCTTCGCCAATGTGCCACTATTTTTATGCCCCTGCTGCACGTCTCGCTACCTGCCACCGTCACCGTCACTGCAGGCACCATCAGCAACGTCCGCCCCTGATGCATTCTTGATTTAATCCTTAGCGATTCTCTCATTTTTTCTAATTTTTTTTACTGTTTAATCAAAGTTCAAGAATTAGTACGATGGCTATGAAACATGAGAGCCCATGCAAAATTGGGCTGAATATTCACAAAAAATATATATATAATATTTTCCAAGCTGGCCGGGGCTGGAGCCAATCCTCCTAAACTTTCTTAAATTTTTATTGCTTGAGGGCTTGTTTTTCTAATTTATTTTTATTTTTATGGGCTCGAATGACCCACAAGTTGTAAAATACATTGAACCTGGTCAAAGTATGCAATTGCCAACACACATCCAACTCGTGTACAACTATCCAGCACAGATACATTGAACCTGGTCAAAGAAAACCCTAGCCAAAACCCTAGCCCAACCCTATAAATACCCCATCAATTCACACAAATTGAGGGAGGCAAGAGAAGCAAAGCAAAAGTAGCAAGCGAGAAGAAGATTGTAAGAGGCAAAGATTGGAGAGATTGGAAATTCTGAAGGAGGACAGAACTTGTAATCCTTGGGCGCTCGGCACATCCGATTGTTGGCTTCCAAGTTCTTCTCATGTTCATCCCATTTCATCGTCGCATCATCGTGTCATATCTTTTCGGGACTAGGCATTTGACTTGCCATCCACACTTGTGCAGCTATGCTTTGACCAGTGCACATTTTTTTTAAACAATAATAATACAGTTTCATCATTGCCTCCCATTTACATTGTTTAGTTCTATTTATGCTTTAAAAATATAGCTTTATTTATGCTTTATTTATAATTCAGTACGCTTTGTTTACATTTCGTATCGCCGTTTGCATTCTGTTTACATACCGTTTACGATAACCCCAGCGCTAGCCGTAGCTTACGCTCGGGGAAGTCCTTGGTTGATTTGCGTGCAGACCATCCAAGGCATTTTGCCTTCATTTACTTTTCCAGCCTCGGGTGAAGGTAGGGTCAGCTATGGCTGCCCGACGATCTCTCGGTGTTTGTTTCCCTTCCAGCCTTACACCAATGATTTAGGACAGTACAATAGGGATTTGAACGTTGCTATACTACTTTGAGCTACCAAGGAATGTCCTCCCTATTCTTTATTATCTTACCACACCTCTTGCAAAGTCATCAACAAGGGGACAATTAGCCTACGAGAATTAAACATCTTTTAATGACTTTAGTATGTCCAAATAAAATAATGTTATTTTCATGATATAAATTATTATGATCTAACAGTGATCTTTGTATGATTCTAGCTATCTAAATTACTAGCACTAGTTCTTGGTAATGATGCCAATGATGAGTGGCAGAGTAGATCCTACACCTAATCATATAGATTACAAGTGTTCAAGTCCAACCTAGTCAAATTCCATGGACTAAACTAGCATAATCATCTAGATAATTAGGAAGGGTATCAAACCACTAAAAATGAATAATAATATTAAAAAATTAAAAATAGATCTTATCATTAAAGAGAGAGTTTAAAGAAAGGCCCAAAGATTTTGGAATGCCTTTTTAGGTTTTAATTCTTACAACTAATCATGGAAAACCTTCCCTCTTGAGTAGGAAAAGGATTAGGCCTTGCACTTATTTAGAAGTGTCGTCATAGGTTTTTAGTTCTTATTAAAGGGTTTCTTATACAAAGAAAAAAAATATTTCTAAAGATAAAATAATACATCAACATGAAATAAAGAAAAAATAGTGATAAAATCTTAAAGCTTTCCATACTTGAGTCTCCAAAACAAGAAGAAATAAGTGTCATAGAAAACAAATTCATTATTCAACTTTTACTAGAAGCTTTTTTGCCTAACGTTATAGCTAAAAAAAGACATATTTGAGAATCTAGTATTTAACTCCTAAAGAAAGATCATAGTTATGCTCTTGCTATTAAAAAATAACTACATACTAAGCTTCAAAATAGAGGAAAGAACAAGTGGTTGAAGAAAACTCTAAATGCAAAAAAAGAGGTAGAGTGAGTAGGCTGATCATCATAAATGACTTTATTAATGCTTGGTTGAAAGCTATTATAGATTATAGATGTCCATTTCCAAGATGCTCAGTAACATGATGCTAGAAAAACATAAGAAAATAAGTCTTCACTTCTATAAAGAGAACATTAAGAAGAAACATTTCTCATATGTTTAAGATAAATGTTAATAGGAAGTCTGTAATAGATAAAACATCATAAAAATATGAATTTTAGGATATTTAGGAGTCCTTCAAATATCTTTCATTTTTCTTATCTAAAAGTATGATGATAATTATAATTTCTAGACCTTATTTAATTTTTTATGAATATAATTGATGAGTGGCGAGATACCCCTATGCTCAACCATACGAATACAAGCATGTACGCATGATCTGGTCAAACTCCGCAAATGGACTGGTTGTGGTACCTAGAAAATTATACATTGATTGCAGTTCACTATCTTTCCACTTGGACTAGTATTTGCTTTGTCATGTATGGTTTAGTCTAGAGTGAGGTGTATGATGTAATTCCTATGACTATGCTACTCCTAAGGACAATAAGAGATAACTTAATTAAGCTAATGGGCAATAGGAAATAAGATCTAAGCTAGCTTAAGTGCAATGAGCATCTATCCTTAATCATCCAAATGCATCTTGGACTTCATGTATTAATTTTGGGATTACCAAGCACACATCACTCAAAGCACTACTCGACACGCTATTGGGTTACCACATAGTTACACTTAAATGTTTGTGATTAAGATGTACTCATTTTACGTTAACAATAGAAATAGTAAATGATGATAAAAGAAATATTAACTAACAAAACAAAAATAAATAATTAATAATTAAAATAAATTAAAAGCTAAGTGAATGTTGCAATGATGGAGTAATCTCAATCTTTATTGTCGATCATGTGCATGTCCAAGTACATCACACTCGAACAAAGATTCTATACAATTACAAGCATCAAACTATAGTCATGCACTGAGAATAACTAAAAGCTAAATTACCAAAAGAAAATAACTTCTAACTCTCTAATAATCTAACTAACTTCCTTCATTGTGCACCTGAGTGTTGTATTTATAGTCTAACATAAGAATTATGATATTGTATCCAAGCTATGATATCACAAACTCGATATTAGGGCCTAGAAAACCATGATTCATCATACCCCCACGACTAAATAAAAACTTGTCCTTGAGTCAAAAAATGAGGAACAAGTTCATTCTATTACAAATAGTGGATGGTTATGAGATTATTGAATGACCATGGATTGTTTCATGCTACAATGTGGAACTAGACAAAAAAAAAAATCTGGACACCAACACAAAATACAAAACTTGTGAAACTCATGTGGTTCTTGGTGGTGGTGGCTCCTCCATGGATGCCTTTTTTTTTGTCCTATGCTCTAGGTTTCTGAAATGGATACCTTTGAAAAAATGCTTGAATTTTTTCCTCCTCTGTCTAAGGATCATGAGCTATCCATGTTGATGTTCTAATGTTTGATGGAGTTGGCACTTTCCATGGAAATAAAAGTTGTGGGAACATTTGATTGGCCTTAACATACCATACCACAAATAATTTTCATCCCTTCTCATAGGCTCTAGCTTTATCTTTGAGTTTCTAATAATTCATAAGCCATTGAGCCAAATCTATTGCTACATCTTTTTGACCTTGGTAGCTAGTCTTTACCACCTCCAATTTAGAGTTTACCACCTCTAATCTTTGTAATGTCTTCTTATGTTCTGCAAACTCTATCTCATATTTAGCATAGGTGGTAGATACCTACTTCTTGAGCTCATATCTTGGGTTCCATACTACTAACATGGCTAAGTTGGCATATCGCAAATTTGTCGACTCCACATATTCTTTGAGATCTTGGATATGCAGGTCTCGGCTTTTTAAGTCTACTTGATGGACAAGGGCATAAGTATCTAGAATGGCCTGCCAATTAGTGTTTTAAGAACTGAGGGAGTTGATATGTGTCTTGGCCATTTGGAGTTCCTTCTCTATGATTTCCTTGTACATGCCCACTTGGCCATGGAAGTTCTCCTTTAATTTTTCATGCTTCTTAGCCTCATTTTACCACATGCTTATTTCAATGGTTGTCTTTTGTCGAATGGTGCATACCTCCTCCATTGAGAGGGTTATGTTTTCTCTAGGTAAGTAACTTATATCTTGGTTGACTCTTATTAGTTATTCTTGCATTTGTTGGAAACTTTATTTGAGAACTTTCTTCTATTTTTCAACCATCATTAACCGAACATTTTTGGCAGTAAGGAGTTTATTATCTTCTTGTAAGGCTTTAAGAAGTTTAACATGTGCATATGTCTAAGCTTATGCTTTTGAAACATCCTAATCAACCTTCTCTTTTTTCATTACCACCCATTTATTCTCCACTAACAATTCATTTAACTACTCTATTATGAATGATTCTAACTAATCGACTGCAACAAGTTGGGATGGATCCCACCATTCAGCTTATAGGGAAATGAACTTTTCTTGGAGTCTCTACAAATCATCTTCTACATGTTTAGGCCTAACCTTAGCCATGATCACCTTCCGTTTAGTGGAAATGAGGTCTGATTATGCTGTTGTGACATCTTGGTGGATGTCAAATAAGGACATCATTACTTGTCCTATTTGCAACAAGTGATCCAAAGCATCCTCATGTTCTGTAGGAGTCATTGAGGTACCAGCCAAAACTTGAGCATCACGTGCTCCTATGAAATATTTTGGTGGCACAAGAAGGATGTTAAATAATTCTTTTATGTGGTCCATGACCACCTCTATTGCTTCAGCTATAACCTGGTGTTGCATGATTACCACTGTGGCACCTTCACCAGTTTCTAATTATACTTGGAATGATGTAGCATTTCCAGAGATCTATTGTGACCAGTGTGATTCCCCTCCTCCTATTTGAATTGAGACCTCATCCCTTGCAAGATTAATTAATATGGTGGATTGTACAACATCATCAATCACCTTGAAGAGATTGGCCTCATCTCAGCTTCCCCAACTAATTGT
Organism: Gnetum montanum; assembly: GCA_015680685.1. Classification (NCBI taxonomy): domain Eukaryota; kingdom Viridiplantae; phylum Streptophyta; class Gnetopsida; order Gnetales; family Gnetaceae; genus Gnetum; species Gnetum montanum. The sequence goes on from MNCI01015465.1 coordinate 105,599, forward strand.
TTGTGCAATGGCCCTAAGATGACTCATTTACAGTCGATAATCTTATGGCGATGGTGGTGGTTGCTAGCCTATGGTTTGTGTGCTAGGCACTACTTCTTGTTGTTGGCTAAACCTAGAAGTTGGCTAGGCCCTACCATTTGAGGTGCGGTGGATCAAACTTTTTGTTCTTGTTCAGGATCCAACATCTCATCAACATATTTTCTAGGTATTGGTGGCTTGAGTAATTCAGTATATGAAACATTTTAAACTTTTCTAAGGATTTCATTGGTATACCCTAGAATTACAACATGCCAACATAGCTTCTTAATTAGACATAGAAAGGGTAGTGTGAACTTTTTTATCTTCCATTCTTCAAACTGCCTTAATATTTTTGTTAAATATAGATGAGGCAAATTGGCATCAACCTTTCCCATCAAAATTGCACTTCCTCTTGCTGCATAGGTAGAAATTCTATTTAACCCCTTTGTTGGGAAAATATGATATGTGTCAATTTTAAAGTAAATTATCTCTTCAAGGGTTAATTCTCCATATGTCTTGTCTTCTTTGACATATGTCCTTTTTAACCATACTATTCTTTCATCTGCATTAGAGAAAGTGGACAAATGAGCAATGTTGGGCCCTCTATTTGGAAGATTCAGAGCTTTTGCAATGGCCTTTGTGGAGAAATCTACTAAAATTCCACCAGTATCAATGGTGGTATCATCTCCTTTATTGTGCCAAAATTGATATGTTTCACCTAAATACCATTCTCCACTCTCCAAGAGGATAGGCCATAGTGGAGATCCCTTAAGTAGATCCTTAACTAGTTCAGGGGAGAATTTGGTAAAAGGCCCAAAATTAAGTTCCACAATCATGATAGAGGATGTGGACATTTCCTGAATGGCTTAAACACATTCTAAAAACAACGTGAGGTGTTGTCCTTGTTCTGGCACCCTGAACTCACCACCTTTTTCTTGGCCAGATTGTGTAGTGACAGGAGTTTCCAAATGGATGCTAAATGATTGTGCCTCCTACTCTGCATGTTTTCCATAAGGTCCTTAGCCTTTGCCTCTCCTTGGGCGATAGGTTGCACCTTAAGAAGGTCCTCCTTGTTGTCCTCTTTTAGGAGCCATCTAAAATCACATAAGGACCGATTGTTAGTAAGGTTATTTAAACAAATTTGGTTATGTTATATCTTACTCATTGCCTTTAATAAATGTTTAATTCTTTGCTTAGTGTGATTCTAGAGTTAGAAATTTTTTAAAGAAGTTACTTAATGTTAGACCTAATCTATTTAGGTGACTTATATAATAGCTTAGATGACTTGGGAAAAGGGAGAAAATTAGTTTGACATGAATTTATGATAGTACTTACCCCTATGATATCCTTTGGATGTTAGCGAATTTTGAAAAAATTATGTGCAAGTTCTATAGTACCCCTCCCCCATGACTAAGTTAAGCACTTCAAGTTTAATTATGTTCAATTAGAAAAGAAATTGAAGTATCAGAGAGCAAAATATTAGAAGCTGAATTTAGATTCGCAAAGCTCTAAAAATATTGGAAGAAAATTTGAACAACTCCCCCGCATCAACTATTGAAAATGACTTTTATAATGCACGAGGGTCCCATATATATAGTTTTTATAGAAACGATATTGCATATGTGGTAGTGCATACCTGATATTATGTCAGACTTGATACCAGGTACTCGATATCATGTCCCAACCAAGATAGGATATTTAGTATAATTGATGATCTTTTGAGTTTTAGGACCAAAATTGAGGGATTTGAGGTAGATTCAAAAGGTCTAGGGTAATGGCCAGTGGGAATTGAGGCATCGAAAGTGTAATGAAGTGAATCATATAATGAAGTTTTTTGAAAAGGATGAGGAACAAGGACATGTAATGGTTCTAAGGAATGTTTAATTAACATGATGACAAAGAAAATAATAGATTTGGAAATGGAGTACTTGAAGGGTATAAAATGATGTGGTGGTGTGCAACAAGTACAAATTACAAAAGTCATGCAAGTGGGTCCTCCCCAAAGTAGGTTCCAACCTATAATGTCCTTATTTAACCACACCTTAAAATGTCTGTACGCACTAGAAGGGTTAAATGCAACCTGCACCTGTGCAACAAAACACACACATGTTAAGTACCACCACTATGAGGTATGAATTCTATGCCACACAAGATGCAAGTTAGAAGTATCTAGGTCATGAGATGAGACAAATTGTAGAAGAGATTACAGAGATTTGGATGTGAGGTAACTTACCATGGGCACAATGAACCCTAAGTGTTGTGTGTCATTAAAGTACCATTAGTCTTTCGCTCCAAGATCAAAACCAAGTTGATGAATCATTGTTTGCCAGGTGCTGATATCAGACCCTTGTTAACCAGGTGCTGATATCAGAGCCCTGTTATTTGATGAGTTCCGATATTAGACCCATGTTATTGGACCCCTGATATCGGAACTACGTTAACTAGGCTATGTATATGGGGCCTCGTATATGTAGTTGTGTTGACGCAGCCCTGTCGACGCATCCACCCATGCATTGATGTGGCCCTGTTTACACAAAGTCTATTTTTAACTATCAATAAGCATGCACTAGTTGCACTTAGGCATATTTTGGGGTTAATTGTAGGGAAGCTTTTGTAGTTTATTTTCATATGAGTTAGACTATTTTCCTAAGTGCATGCCCGCAATGTGATGCTTGTAATTGTACAAAACCTTTATTCAAGTGTGACATACTTGGACACGCACATGATCGGCAATAAAGATCGAGATTACTTCATCATTACAGCATTCACTTAGTTTTAATTATCTAATTTTTATTGTTAATTGGTATTGTTATTTATTGTTTTCTTAGTTAATATTTCTTTACCATCATTTACTATTCTTGTTGTTAACTATAGAATGAGTACAGCTTAATCACGAGCATTTAAGTGTGATTACATGGTAACCCAATAGCGTACCTAGGATCTACGCTTGGTAATCCCAGTAGTAGTCATGCACAAGGTCCAAGATGTGTATGGATGATTAAGGAAGGGATGCTTATTGCACTTAGGCTAGCTTTGACTTCATTTCCTATTGCTTATTAGTTTAATCAAGATTATTTTCCATTGTCTCTAGGAGTAGCACTAGTTTAGCATCACATCATACGTCTCACTCTGGACTAAACCATCCATGACAAAGCAAATACTAGTCTAGGTGGGAAAATAGTGAACTACAATCAATGTGTAACTATCTAGATACCGCAACTAGCCTTTCCACAGAGTTTGACCAGATTGTGTGTGAACGCTCGTATTCATATGGTTGAGTGTAGGGGTACCTCGCCACTCATCATTGGCACCATTGTCGGGGATGGTGCTAGTTATTTAGATTAGTTATATCATACAAGATCACTATAACAAGTATTAAGGATATATCCTTTAGAAAAGAAATTAAATTAAATTCAATTAAGTCACACACGGTTCACAACCATGTCTCTTTCACAAGATAGTGATAATGCAACATCTAGCGAGGAAATTCATTGGAGAACCAACGAAGAAGTTTGGAGTACTCAATCTTATGCATGAGTTTCATATGTTCATAGACACCCCAACAATACTCAAGGACTCTTGTCATCCAATTCTGACACCTCTAGCAAGGATGGGACATCTCATAGAATGAGGGGGCCTGTAAGACCTGGGACCTTCACAATAATTAACAAAAATTTATCCAAGGATGATTGGGAGACTTACAAAAGTCATGATGAGTCTTCTAGCTCTTTCTCTTCCTCTACTCCTTCAACGTTAGGTCATGACATGGATGATCATCTCTCTAGGGGTCAACGTAGAAATAGAAGTCGAACCCATGGGCAAAGTCAAAAACGCCAACATGAACAAAAACAACATCATCCCAACTCGCAAATTCATAACCTGCCTAGTGATGATGAACCCCTGCTAGCCACCAAGAGCCTAATGCATATACAAGAGGCTATTCGAATAGCCTGCAGGCATTGTAAGGAAAGTTGTCTACCTATGCTTAATTTAAACAACTTTTTCAAGTTTTCAGGAGGCTATGATTTAGATCCGCAACAACATTTACAAGCCTTCTACAATGCCTATACATGGAAAAATATTGATAATGGGTGGCCAAAACTTAAGCTCTTTCCTATGACACTCGTTGGCCAAGAAAAAGTATGGTATAGGTCTTTAAAATCGAAATCAATTCGAAGTTGGCCGACAATGGTAGAAATCTTCAATGAAAGATATCAAACTTATGCGAGAGTGTTAGCCTTGAGGAGACAAATCCAAAAGTGGAAACAAGTGTAACATGAACCCTTGGACATTGCCTTAGAAAGATATTTTGCACTTTTAAACAACTACCCAGGCCATGGGTTCTCCGAGGAAAGGCTAATGTACCATATCATAGATGGACTCTATAATGAAATAAGGGAGACCCTAGGGATGTACACCCAAGGTCAACTATATGAGCTACAAACCCATCAACTCCAAGAGCTTATTAAGTGAGTAGCAAAAGAAGAAGGAGAAATAGCTAAATGAGAGAATGTTGAAAGTTCTCAACAGGACCAAAATCTCAACTTAACAAGGGTCCATGATCATGAAGAGGTGAAATCAACTCACTTCAAGGAGGTGGAATCATCTTTGCCAATCCTACAATCACTAGAAGAAATTGAGGCAAAGATTAATAAGATGACGGAATAGGTACATGAAAGATGTGGAGAATATGCCAACATTAGTAGAGGAAGAACCATGACGAACCAAGAAATAGGATAGAACACCACTAGACAATCGAAAAGAAGGGTTGAAGAGAATAAAAATAAGAACTCAACTACCAATTTTACATATCGATGCATCTTCTATCTGTATGATCATCCCAAAGGGCAATGTCTATTTTTTTCACATTTATATGAGCATTGGGGAGGAATGTTACATCCAAATTTCGTACAGAAATATAGAGTTCAACCATAGTGGCAAAAACCTTAGTCATGGGGGAGGCCACCACCAACTAGACCATACCCTTCGTATGTCCCAACACTAAATCCTTATTATGTTGAACACCCTATTTCCCCAACAGGATCAACATCCTCTACCTCACATCATCATTATCATTCTCCTGAGTACTATCCACCGATGTCCTCTCCAAAAAAATCACCACCTCATGTGCCTTACACTTCTCCTCAACCTCAATATTCTCATACTTCACCCTCTTCTACATCATCACCAGTTGTGCCAGAAGGCTTTGCACCATAGCACCACCCCATGAATGTTACTTGTGTTGCTACTGTTAACAGTAGTGGGAACCATCCACAACATCAAAAGTATCCTTTCTTTAGGTAGGACCATAGAAAGAGACAACACAATTCTGAAACCACTACATCCTCCAACTTAGCACAAGTTCAATGCTATGATGCATCCGCCTCCTCAAACTCAATGCCTCCTATTACTCTATCTAGGCCACCAATCAACACTCCAACAACCATGGGGCCCAATGAATATTGCCACATGGGGAGACATGTTGATCCTTGCATACCATCTTACAGTCTCAAGTACCATAGTGGGCCAACTCCTTATAAATTAACGACGTCTTATAACTTGCCCCACTATGTCAACTCTAATCAAGTGTGTGAACCCCAATGGGGTAAGTATGACCAGGTCCCAATATTTCCAACATGCAAGGATCCTAACCTTCCATTTATTGATTCTAGCCATGCTCAACCATTTAGCTATGGGGGCTATCCTCCATTCTAACAACATAGAATTAATAAATGTTTTTCCGTTTCTTTAATTTTTNAAAAGTAATTTTCTACTCATTATGCCCAGAGTGAAAAATGATGGACTAAGAGGGAATGACCAGGTTGTGACATCAAGGGAACTTGTGGATTCTCTTTGGTGACATCTGGACGTGCTATCATGCAGCTTGGTTATACTAAGATCCTTGTAGATCTAACGAAAAATGGGAGTAAGAGTAATCAAAATGCACTTAATCAAGGAAACTCAATGCTATTCTAGGGGGTCCCACTAGAAAGACATGCATCCATGCCTAAAGGTAGGTGGCTTCTCTAGATTAAACATTCAAAAAATGAAACAAGTGTATGCCAAAGTGGCCACACAGAGAAAAAAAAAAGAGAAAAAAAAAAGAAAAGCAAGAAGAGTGTGCCAAGGCGGCTAGACAGCAAAAATAATAAGAAGAAAAAGAAAAGATCAAGATGAAACTGCCACAAAGAAATTCCAAGTCACTCCTCCCTTGCACAAAACACCAAGTGATCGTATGCCTTGCTGTCATGATGCTATTATGGTTGTCCATCATTGGATGAAACAATGCGATGTCACTGATAAGAGGAATGGACTTAGTCTTGATTTTGGAGTGATGGGCTAATGACACATTAATCATGCCCTACACTTAAGATTCATTGTGCTCTGAGTTAGTTACCTCACATCCCAATCTCTGTAATCCCTTCTCTGATTCATCCCATCTCGTTGTTCATGTAATTCTGACTTGTGTCTTGTATAACATTGAATTCATATCTCATCATAGTGGTATTAACATGTGTGTGTTTTGTTGCATCGGCATAGATTACATTTAACCCTTCTAGTGCTTACAGACATTTTAAGGTTTGGTTACACAAGGGCATTATAGGTTGGAACCTGCTTTGGGGAGGACCCACTTGTGTGACTTTTGTAATTTATATTTATTGCACACCACCACATCATCTTATACCCTCCAAGTACTTCATTATCAAATCTATTCTTTCCTTTGTCATCATTTTATGAAACGTTCCTCAAAACTAGGTCCTTTTATGTGTCACCTAAACAAACTAGGTTCGACATTAAACTTTTAGGGAAACTTCCTTGAAAAAATTTCTAACTCTAAAATCACACTAAGCAAAGAATTCAACATTTATTAAAGGAAATGAGTAAGGTATGAAATCATTGAAAAATTTTCAATAACTTTACTAGCAATTGATCTTTGTGTGATTATAGATGGCCCCTAAAAGAAGACAACAAGGAGGACCTTCTCAAGGTGCAACCAAAAAACCTAGGGGAGGTAGAGGCCAAGGACCTCATGCAGAACATGCAGAGTAGAAGGCACAATCATTTAGCATCCATCATGGAACTCCTGTTATTGCATAATCTATCCCAGAAAAAGGAGGAGAGGTCAGGTCCCAAGCCCATGAAAGGAATGATGGTTATTTGCAACATGGCATGTCAAGGCCAATCAAGTGTTCCCATAGCTCCCGTGTCCATGGAAAGTGTCGACTCCATCAAACATTGGAACATCAGTATGGATGGCTCATAATCCACAGATAGAGGAAAATAAATGTTAGGCACTTCTTCAATGGTATCAATCTCAGAAGCCTGGCACACAGAACAAAGGAAAGACACCCATGGAGGAGCCACTACTACTGGGAACCCCATGAGTTCCAATAAATTTTGTAATTTTGTATCTGTGTTCCAATTATATCATATCCACTATGGCATGAATAAATTTCTAGTTAGTCAATAATCCCATACCTATCCACCATGTAATCAATTGAGCTTGTTCCTCACTTTCTTTAACTCGAGTACGAGTTGTTATTCAGCCGTGGGGGTATGATGAATCATGGTTTTCTAGGTGCTGATATCGGACCCTTGTTAACTAGGTGCTGATATCGGAGCCCTATTATCTGATGAGTTCCAATATTGGACCCGTATTATCAGACCCCACGATATCGAGGCTACATTAACTAGGTCACATAAACAGGGCCCCGTATACACGGTCGCATTGACGTGGCCCCGTCGACACATCCACCCATGCGTCGATGCAGCCCTGTTTATGCAAAGTCTATTTTTAGCTATAAATAAGTGTGCAACCGCTGCACTTAGGCATCTTTTGGGGTTAATTGTAGGGAAGCTCTTGTAGTTTGTTTTCGTAGGAGTTAGACTATTTTCCCAAGTGCATGCTCGCAGTGTGATGATTGTAATTGTATGGACCTTTATTCGAGTGTGACGTACTTGGACACGCACATGATCAGCAATAAAGATCGAGATTACTTCATCATTACAACATTCACTTAGTTTTAATTATTTAATTTTTATTTTTATTTATTGTTTTCTTAGTTAATATTTCTTTATCATAATTTACTATTCTTTTTGTTAGTTGCGGAATGAGTACTACTTAATCACGAGCATTTAAGTGTGACTACTTGGTAACCTAGTAGCATACCTAGGATCTACGCTTGGTAATCCTAGTAGTAGTCATGCTTAAGGTCTAAGATGTGTACGGATGATTAAGGAACGGATGCTCATCGCACTTAGGCTAGCTTAGACTTCATTTCCTATTGTTTATTAGTTTAATCAAGATTATTTTCCATTGTCTATAGGAGTAGCACTAGTTTAGGATCACATCATATGCCTCAATCTGGACTAAACCATATGTGACAAAGCAAATACTAGTCTAGGTGGGAAGACAACGAACTGTGACCAATGTGTAACTATCTAGATACCACAACTAGCCTATCCATGGAGTTCGACCGGATTGTGCGTGAATGCTCATATTCATATGGTTGAGTGTAAGGGTATATCACCACTCATCACAAGTCCATACCTCTGATTAGTGACATTGCATTATTTCTTCCCAATGATAAACAACCATAGGAGCATCATGATCGCAAGGTATATGATCACTTGGTGTTTTGCGCAAGGGAGGAGTGATTTAAATTTGTTTGCAACACGTTTTTCTTATGCTTTTTTTTCTACTTCCTTTCTTTCTTTTCTTCTTAACTTTCTTCTTTTTTTCCCTTCTTTCTTCATTTTTTTTCTTCTAGTCACTTTTGCACTTGGTCTTTTCCAAAAGTGATCTAGAGAAGTTGCCAATCTTCAAGCATGGGTGCATGTCTTTCTAGTGAGACCTCCTAGAATAGTAGTGCATTCCTTTCTTAGTACAACCAAGCTACATGATAGCATATACAGATGTCACCAAAGAGAATCCACAAGCCCCTTGATGTCACACCCTTGTCATTCCCTCTTAATCCATCACTCTTTGCTCTAGGCATAATGAGTACAAAGTTACTTTAAGTTTTGATGATAACAAGAATATCATCATACCCAAAGCAAGAACCTCTTATTAATAGAATGGGTGGGTGGATCTTTTGGGCTCATTGTCTAAATAATTAGTCACTCATGACTCAATAACATAGAACAATGCCCCAATCAACTAGTTACATGAGTATTTTATTCACAAGTGAGATTACCCACAAAAAGATAAAACAACAAATTGGAACATGAGAAATAAGAAAACAAAAAATTGAAAAGCAAAAAATTGTAAAACCAAAGAAAATAAAAAACATTTACTAATTCTACTTGTTAGAATAGGGGTTATCCCCCATGACTAAACCTTTGATCATGGAAAGAATTAATAAATGAAAAGTTAGGATCCATGCATGTTGGAAGTATTGGGGTTTGGTCATATCCAAACCACTAGGTGTCTTTTGGTGTAGTGGAAGGAACATACCCAAATTGGGGTTCACACACTTGATTAACATAGGCGTAGTAGGGCAGATTATAAGATGTGGTCATGTGATAAGAAGCTAACCCACTATGGCACCTATGACCATAAGATGGTATGCAATGATTGATATGTCTCCTCATGTTGCTATATTCACTAGGCTTCATGATTGTTGGAGTATTGATTGGTGGCCTAGATAGTTTGAAGAGGAAGGTGCATCATGGTCTTGGGCTTGAGTTGAGTTGGAGGATGTAGTGGTTTTAGAGTTGTGCTATCTTTTTCTATAGCCATGCCTAAAGAAAGGACACTTTCGACATTGTGGAGGACTCCTACTACTGTTGAAAGTAGCAGCACAAGTAATGTTCGTTGGTTGATGCTATGGGGAAAAACCTTTAGGTACAACTGGTGGCAATGTGGAAGGAGGTGAAGGAGAAGAATATTGAGAGTAAGGAGAAGTGTAAGGAACATGAGGTGGTAACCCTGTAGGAGAGGACATGGGTTGATGATACTCAGGAAAGTGATAACGATGAGGTGAAGTAGAGGATGTTGATCTAGTAGGAGAAACAAGGTGTTGAAGATAATAAGCACTTGGTTTGGGATGATATGAAGAGTGTGGCCAATTTGACAATGGTCTCCCCCACGACCAGGGATTTTGCCATTGTAGTTGAGCATAGTACTGAGGCTGGTAAGAATTTTTCCATGGATAATACGATGAGTTATGGAATTACCCATAAAGTTATGGGATAGGGATGCACCCAACCATGTACTTTTGTATGAAATTTGGATGTAACATTCTTCTCTAATGCTCATGTAGATGTGACAAGATTGGGCATTGGCCTTTCGAATGATTGTACAAGCAAACATTGCATTGATACTTATGATTTATGGTTTAACTCCTATTCTTATTTTCTTCAATCCTTCTTTCCAATTGTCGAATGGTATTCTATCCTATTTCTAGGTTTGGTATCCTCTATTTGTTTTGATCATCAACATTATCTTGTGTGGGTCTCCCCATCATAATGTCTACATATTCTCCATATTTTTCATGTACCCACTATGTCATCTTGTTGATCTTTGCCTTGATTTCATCTAGTGATTTTAGTATTGGCAAAGGTGGGGATGGTTTTACCCCCTTGACGTGAATTGATTTCTCCTCTTCATAATTATGGACCTTTGTTATTTCAAGAGTTTGGTCCTATTGAGATTTTTTAACATTCTCCCATTCGGCTATTTTTCCTTCTTCTTTTGCCACCTATTTAAGAAGCTCTTAGAATTGATGGATTTGTAGTTCATATAGTTGTCCTAGGGCATACATCCCTAGGGTCTCCCTTGTTTCATTACAGAGCCCATCCATGATGTAATACATTAGCCTTTCCTTGAAGAACCCATGGCTTGGGCATTTTTTTAACAAAGAGTAACATCTTTCTAAGGCAATGTACAGGTTCATGTTGTCCTTGTTTGGACTCTTTGATTTTTCTCTTCAAGGTTGAGACTCTTGCTTAGGTTTGATATCTTTCGTTGAAGAGGTTTACCATTGTAGGCAAACGATGAATTGAATTTGGTTTTAAAGACCTATACCAAACTTTTGCTTAGCCAACGAGTGTCATAGGGAAGAGCTTAAGCCTTTTCCATCCATTCTCAATGTTGTTCCATACACAGGCATCATAGAAGGCTTGTAAATAATGTTTCTAATCTAAATCATAGCCTCCTATAAACTTAGGAAAGTTATTTAAATCAAGCCTAGGTAAACGACTTTCCTTGTGATGCCTACAGGATATCTAAATGGCCTTTGTTTTATGCATTCGGCTCTTAGTGGCTAGTAGGGGTTCATCATTACTAAATAGGTTGTGATTTCATGAGTTGGGACAATGTTGTTTATGTTCATTTTGGCATTCCTAGTTTCTCCTATGGGTTCGATTTTTATTTCTATGTCGACCCCTTAGGGAATAGTCATCTATGTCATAGCTTGATGTTGAAAGAGAAAAGGAAGAGAAGGAACTAGTAGACTCATCATGAATTTTGTAAGTCTCCCAGTCATCCCTTGATGTACTCTTACTCCTCATTGAGAAGGTCCTAGGCCTTATGGTCCTCCTTGTTCTAGCGGATGTCCCATCTTCACTAAAGGTGTTTGAGTTAGATGATAATACTCCTTGAGTATCATGGGGAAGTCTATGAAGATATGAAATTCCTACATAAGATTGAGTACTTCAAACTTCTTCTTCATCATAAATTTTGTTGGTTCTCCAATGAATTGCCTCGCTAGATATTGCATTATCATTGTTTTGTGAAAGAGACATCGTCATGAATTATGCATGACTTAATTGAATTGAATTTCTTTTTCTGAAAGATATATCGTTAATACCTTGTTATAGTGATATTATATGATATAACTAATCTAGATAACTAGCACCATCCCTAGCAACGACGCCAATGATGAGCAGCGACGTACCACTACACTCAACCATACAAATACGAGCATGTATGCACAATCTGGTTGAACTCTGTTGATGAACTAATTGTGGCACCTAGGCAATTATACGTTCATCACAGTCTGTTGTCTTCCCACTTGGACTAGTATTTGCTTTGTCACATATGGTTTAGTCCAGAGTGAGGTGTATGATGTGATCCCTACTACTATGCTACTCCTAAGGACAATAAGAGATAACTTAATTAAGCTAATTAAGCTAATGGACAACAAGAAATAAGATCTAAGCTAGCCTAAGTGCGATGAGCATCCATCCTTAATCATCCGTATGCATCTTGGACTTCGTGTACTACTTCTGGGATTACCAAGCACACATCACTCAAAGTAGTACTCAACACGCTATTGGGTTACCACATAGTTACACACTTAAATGTTTGTGATTAAGGCATACTCAGTTCATGTTAACAATAAGAAGAGTAAATGATGATAAAATAAATATTAACTAAGAAAAAAATAATAAATAATAAATAATTAAAAGAAATTAAAAGCTAAGTAAATGCTGCAATGATGGAGTAATCTTGATCTTTATTGCCAATATGTGCGTGTCCAAGTACGTCACACTCAAACAAAGGTTCCATACAATTACAAGCATCATATTGTGGGCATGTAGTAAGAATAAATGAGAGCTAAATTGCCAAAAGAAAAGAACTTCTAACTCTCTAATAATCTAACTAACTCCCTTCATTGTGCACCTAAGTGCTATATTTATAGGCTAACATAGGAATCACGATATCATGTATACAATATTATATCCAAGCTATGATATCATGTACTTGATATTAGGGACTGGCAAACCATGATTCATCAATAATCATTCTTTGTAATAATCTCATAAGAAACTTTCAAATTAAAAAGAAAAATAGATCTATCATATTTCTAAAAAATATCTAGAAAAACGTCATGCAAACTGTTGTCTACTTTAAATAAATTCTTAAGATTAAAAATTAATTTTTCAAAATTTTTGCTTCTCTTTTTATTCAACCATAGAGGCTAAAAGCTTCATTCAAAGTAATCCATCTATCATGCATAAGTAGATAAGGAATTGTGGTAATACTAAATTTTCTGCAAGTGGTACATAAGCTAGATGCATTAGTACACCAAGATCCTTCATTAAAAGGAAGCCACCATGGGCTTAAGCATACATTCTGAAATTGTAATATGATTGTAATTCCAATATTTACTAAGCATCTAGATAGTTAGAAGTTTGATTGATGGTTGTTGTTTGCCAAGTCACATGTGTATGAAGTTTGTATGGTTAAGTATGACTGAAGCATATGATATTAATGTTATAATGAGTATACTTAAAAATACTATTAAAATATTTAAATATTTAAAATCTAAATGATCTAATTCAAGAGAAAAAAATCTAATATAGCCTAAACATTGAGCATCTATTTTCAACTTACTGTACTCATCCTAAATTTACAGTAACTTCACTAGATTATCAAGTGTCCACTACTAAGCATTTGAAGTGGCACACTGCTAGATTACTAAATGTTCATATATTTATGCTTGAAGTTGGTCATACTCATATGGTCATAATTATTATGTATTTAATTATAAATGACTAATTAATTGTGAAGAAAAGTAAATATTATGCTAGGGTGCATTTGAAGTAAATTGCATTAAATATAAATCTAAGGTAAGTTAAAGTATTTCAATGGAGTAAAATAATCTTGATCTTTATTGTTGTTTATGCAATATGTCCAAGTACATAGCACTTGAACAAAGATTCCATATAATCACTTTAAACCACATTCGGGGAACTCATGGTTGTACTAAATGCTACAATGGAAAAACTATAAGAATTTCACTATGACTAATAATCAAATGGTGTCATAAATGTGATTGGTATATAAGCATTTTGTGTCTCTATGTCCATACCAATCGTTGATGCTATTGAATTGTATCAACATGGTTAATTGAATATGATTGGTTATACCTCCAGTAATTTGATCAATGAAACGAAATGAAGCTTTATTACATCTGAAGACCCATAGGATTCATTGGATAGATATTACATTTTCATGAAAAATATAGATAAACTCTACAAATTGACTAAGCACCAAGAGGGGCATAAAAAACTCATACAAGCTTATTATTGTAACATTATAATATTGTCTTAAATGGGAAGTCATAGCACAAGAAAGAAACAAATGTAACTCATCTTTAAGGGCTCTTGATTTGCATAACCTACAAATGCACTCTTCTTAGGGAAGTTAAACCTATCTTCTACTTTCAATTCTAAGATAATGAAAAGTTAAGTGAAGCTTACTAATAGTATTCCAATACTTGATGGAAATAGTAGCTAAGAAATAGTGAGCTTCTATAACTAGTTTATTAGATCTAATGTGGGATAAATAAAATTTTCTCTTGCCTTTCACATTTTCCCACATCCATGTTAAAACCTTTTGTTTAACTTGTTGGTCCTTATGCTTAGGATTTTGCTACATGTCCTTCCAAGAGATATTCCATTTTCTTAACCATTGCATCCCATTAAAATATCAACCATGGTCTTGCAAATCCTTAAAAAATGCTTTAGAGAATCTATCTTCCCTTGAGATATGCAAGCTATGAGTGTGTGTAATGAATTGGCATTAGTCTTTTGCTTATAAATGTAATAAATCACATTCACATGATAACATTGAGGAAGGTATTTGGATCTTCACCTTTATCTCATTGAGAAGAAAATGTTTTTGTACTCTTTCAATATCTTTTCAAAGTTTATCATTGAGTTCNGTTGAGGTCAAGTCTCCAAACAATACATAGGATAGATGATAGCCTAAAAAATTTATTTTTTAATCTTCCAAGCCTAGATGTCTAAATCCTTGTACTTGTTTTTGAAAGAATATAGAGCCTTGAAACCTCATGCTATTTTCTCTTTGATGCAGCTTTCCCACATGTAATTTTTCATATAAATGAGACCCAAATATTTTTAAAAATCTACTATTTAGACATTTGTACCTTCAAAATAGAAGTTATAATAATGATTTCTTGTACCGAAGATAATCAATTTGCTTCTATCCACATTCACTTGAAGACTAGATGAATGAGAATAATTTTCTAAAATTTGCATCATAGTTTGCATACCTTCTATAGTGGAGATCAAGGTAGCATTATTTACATATAAAAGAAGATTCACTACTAGGGATCCAATTTTGATAGCATGACTATCTTGCCCATTACACAACCATTCATGCATTTCATCAATAAAGATACTAAAGAGAGTTGAAGAAAGTTGACAACCGTACTTAACTCTAACTTTGCTTTGGAATTGAAATTTTTTCTTTGAATTTTTGTTTGTAATTTTGATAATCAATTCCTCATACAATCTTGAAGTTGCTGTAATCAAATTTGAAGGGAGGCTAATTGTATGCAAATGAAACCATAGCTTTGTATGAATCACTGAATCATATGCTCTTTAAAAATCAATAAAGTAAATAAATTTTTTTATTAGGTATTTTTCTAAATTTCATTTAGTGTCTCAGAATAACTAAGTGATCAATAGGAGAGTGATTTTGTCTAAAACCTGCTTGACATCTTGCCTTGACCTAGTTATCTTCAACCCAAGAACTAATTTTCTTTTGTAGTACAGTGTCAATTAGCAAAAATATTACTCATGATAATTTTGATAATTATTCAAATTATTTTATCTACTTTTCTATATAACAAGATAGCATTATGAGTTTTTTAACATTGATTTAATCCTTACTCCATTGTTGAATTTAATTTGTGCTAAATTTTTCTATGAATAGCATATCCTACCCATTTTAATAATTCTACATACAAACCATTTCAATTTATATCTTTGCTAGATGCTAGCTTTTTGATACCTTTTATGACTTCCTTAGGAGTAAATTGGAGATATTCTTATTGTACAATAGCATTAGAATTATTGTCTTGTCCTATAAATAGCTTACAATAAAATAAGCAAATATCTTGAAAAGAAAAATTAAATAATGAAGAGGCCTCACAAGGAAAATGTTATGATCCAATATGAATAATGGATACAATAATTTCACCTACAATGATTCATTAATAATGCTTTAGCATCAAATTCAACTTCAACATATAATACACATGGACTCTTCTAGTGAGCTATTAGGGACCAACAAATTGTGTTTTAACAAGAGGAAAAAATAATACATTAATAGTAACCAAATAGTAAATGGTTGAAAGTTAAAACCATACTACACATTTCAATGATCAACTGCTATTGGCTCCGCAAAGAAAAAATCAAGGTATCATTAATTTCTAAAAATTTAAGGTCGTTAAAAATATACAACCAAACACCGAATGATTGAAAGTTAAACCATACCGCACATTTTAGAACAGTAAACTTTGATGAATTGCAAACATGCCATTGGCTCTCTATTAATTCCCATAATACTCCGGCCTCGAATTCAACTTCACCATATAATACACATGGACTCTTCTGGTGAGGTAGTAGGCACCAACAAATCGTGGTTTACACGCAGGAGAAAATAATACATTGATGGTAACCAAATACCGAATGTTGGAAGTTAAAACTATTCACACATTTCAATGATCAACGGCTACTGGGCCATGGACTCCGCAAAGAAAAAATCAAGGTATCATTAATTTCTAAAAAGTTAAGGTCGTTAAAAATATACAACCAAACACTGAATGATTGAAAGTTAAACCATACCGTACATGCTGATACAATAAACTTTGATCAATTGCGAACGCCATTGGCTCATGGCTCATTATTCATTATAAGCATGTTGGAACTTGAAATATAAATCGAGAGACCGGATTAATGAATGTTTGAAAGCCACTGCACCATTTGCTCGTAAAAGCAAAGTTCACGGAACCAGCGTAAGCGTATGCAGCGATGCTCTTAACATGCACAGACATTGTATGTAGCCAATTTGAACAATATATCCCAACCCCCTCCATTCATGAAGGCTGTTGAGGAACTGTCTATCGAAGTGATGGGGAATCCGCACCAGAGATATGCCTCTGGTTTTACAAACTACTGTCTACGGATGGATATTTCTATGAATGACTCTGAAACTACTGTCTACGGATGGATATTTCTATGAATGACTGAGAGAACACCTTTAATTACCTGTATGCAGAATACTATGAAAACGTAGGAGCTGGACGATACATTGCGAGTTGTTATGCTGGGTATGATATATATCAAAGCCTTACAAAAAATTTATACTGATTTTAGACCTGCAAAAAGACCACTAGAAAGCCTAAAAAACCTTAATGCAAAAAATAGGTAAACAAACCCAGTTCTTAAAATTGGAGAGTTTTAAGGTGGTTCAGCCGCTAGAATGACCAGTCAGCCGCTAGAATGACCAGTCTACATCTACCATAAAACTCTCCCCAGTTCCTAGGGACAAGATCAATTTTATTAACAAAAAAAAGGAAAAAGATGAGAGCTTCTTTTATAATCATAGACTAAGCACAAGTGCTAAGCTCACATCATAAGAGTTAGCTTCCATAGCACAGAGATTACTGAACTTTTTTGAGAAAAAGAAAACAAAACTTTTATGAAGAAGGAGAGAAAATTTGAGAAAACCAGGAGAACAGAAAAGAAAATTCTAGTTTTAGCACCAAGGAGCAAAAAACTAGAATTAATAAGTCAAAGACTAAATTCTTCAACCTATAGGAACAATTTTCATAGCCAATTTTTTTACTATTCTTCAAGCTACTGTTAATTTCTCATACTATGAGAAGCGAAGTTGTAGTCATTTTTAGAGCCATTGCTCATATGTTGGAGATACAAAGCTGGAGAAGTGTGGGAGAAGAAGCTATAGCCATTATCAATCTCTTAAGCTATAGCTCATAATCAAGAACTTATTAAGCTTATATTAGCAAGCTCTTAAGAAGTAAGCATCCAATCCAGTAAGTCAAGCATAAGAATCATACAACTAGTTAAATATAAGAAAATCATTACAACTTATGACAATTAAGTTTATAGCATAATTACACAATTAAAAAAATTAGATGCCACATCCAGCTAATCATATACCCATAGCTCATATTTAGTTGACTATAATACAAGCTTAGAAATGCAACAAGTTTATACAAAGAATATGTTAAGAATACAATCGATCAAAACACTAACACTATAGTTGGTGGAGGGACATCTCTTCCGATCCCCTTGTTCTACCCTATATGTTATGTGTCTTTTTGTGTTGATTTTGTTAAGGATGATTCTTGGATGTTTTGGCATGTTTGGGATGTTTTTTTTTTTGATCATTTTGATGAGTTTAAGGGGTTCCAAGGTCTATGGGGACTTGTTTGGAGACATTCGAAGGTTCCAAGCATCAAAATGATCATTTTTATTTTTGGCACCTATAGAATAGATGTCTAATTGGAAAGATAGATGTCTCATTGTAGACATCTATGCAAAATTGTAGACATATAAGGACCAAATTAGATGTCTATAAAAAATAGATGTCTCATTTGAGAGTTGGGTTTTCATAGTAGATGTTTGATGAGTGGCGAGGCACCCCTACACTCAACCATACGAATACGAGTGTTACACGCACAATCCAGTCGAACTCCGCAGACTAACTACCTACACGCCTTATCGAACACCTAAGGTTAATCGTTCGTTGTCTTCCCAAACTTACTTGTATTTGTCATAGTTGTATGGTTAAGTAAGTCTAAGGTATGTGATTTTTATATCTTTTATGTTTTATCTCCTATGCTAATGAGGTAAAGGATGAAGAGACTAAGTAACTAACTTTAACTAACTAAGTTCTAATTCCTAGCATCAGTATCCGTTCCCACTTGTTGTTCACACCCTGAACCAATGCAACCTTCTGGGATGACCAAACGTTATTTGTTACTGGGATTACCAAGTGTAACGTACGTGCTTGAAGCGGTCGTACTGAATGCACTTAACTATGGGAAAAGGGTTGAAAGAGGTTTAATTGACTAATAAAGCATTTAAATGATGAACAATAAATAACAATAATTAGAGTCTTATTTAGCTTAGTCCATGCACTGCAAGGTTTATCCAAAAGCTCGTCTTTATTTTCGTACACAAACTTGTGCTCAGGTACAATATTTGCTCGAATAAAGATCTGTTCACTTTGGAACTCCTACTGTGGGCACATGGAAATTATTCTATCTCTGGAGAGGTAAAACTGCCAGAGTTTCGCTAAGGGTCTAGATCTAGATGGAGAAACAAGGGAGAGTCGCCTCTTATTTATAGATTTGGCGACTCACTGCGATATCGTGTACGCGATATCGCAGGGAAAGACGCGATATCGCGGGGGATGTGATATCGGGGCCGATACGATATCGCATCCCATCATACCCCCATGACTAAATAAAAACTCATCCTCAAGTTCCTTACAAAATATTGGGAAGGTATGGGATTATTGACTTGGATGGAACTAATGGTGAATGGGATGACATGTGAACAGATCATCATCACAGAACATGATAAAAATGGTGTTCACGACAACAAGAGTGAACGCTTTATACATTGGACATCAGGCCGTATTTGGCAGCTTAGAGAGAAGAGAGAAGAGAGAAGAAGTCTGTTGCTGCCAACGCCAAGATTATGCCTTTCGTTGTCTATTTGTAAGCGCGACATCAATCCTGCTCCTTGCGTAGCTACTTCAGCACTGATCCATTCCAAGTGTTTCCTCCAGATCCAATCCATTGTTACATGATTGTCATCTGCACACACAACACAGTCTTTATATTAGCAAGGGTAAATGAATCACAATGTAGTTGATACCTTGCTTCGGTGAAAGGTCCATTGGCTGAGTTGTGGTATGGCTGATACAGGTCTGGAGATATATTCATGGTGACTACGGAAGGTGTAGGGGTTAGGAGAAAATCAAAAAAAATTGGGTTCGAACCCCCATGACTAAGAGTGAACCTCTAGTAGCGATAGAATAGAGAAAGAAAAAGAACATGAAAGATGGAGAAAAAGAGACAACTATAATGTCGATGAAATGGATGTCAAGATGGAAATGAACAAAATAGAGTGGATTGAAAAAATGTTAAGGGATGGAATTTAATTGGTGTACCAAATAGGAATGCTAGTGGTTCCTTCCCAAAGCAGGCCCATGCCCTTAATGCCCTAACAAACCCACATTCGAAGAGTCCGTAGGCTCTAGGAATGTCATTTGGAACAAGAGTTAAAGTCTTAACCACAAGAATTTACCAAAAAGAAAATAATGCATCAACCAAAATATATACTAATCATACAATAGGCAATGAGGTGAAAAATGGGGGAAGAATGATGGAAAGAAAGGAATGAAATGGAATCTCAAGAACAAGGTGATGTACATCCCCTTATGTAGTTAATGATTAATGTGACTTAGTAGATCCCATTCCAAGTCCAACCTCAAACAAACCACATCCAGTGACTTTGCATTAATGCATTTGGCCAATCCATCCACTTGAGGTAACAAGAATGCATCCCTCAAAGAGCCACCACCATTCTGATGAAACGAAGAAGGAGAGAATGGGAAGCAAGAAGGGCCTTAGTTAGAGGGAACATGTTTATTTTAATTCCATAACCAGTGCTTGTAGCCCAAAGGATTATTTTGTCTAAGGGGTGTGCTTTGAATTCTCAATGTTTTTTTTTTTGTGTTTTTGTGTGAGAACCACACCATGCAAAGACTTATTATTTTTATTGTTATTCACTCAGCTTCCCGATAATTTGGTAATGTCAAAACGATAAGAAAACTCAAGAAGAAAACATCCAAGAACCCAAGAGAATGGCCAACACAAATGCATCAAGTTCCCTTGAAGTCACACCCTTTTCAATCCTTGAGTCCTTCCTTAGTTTGAGAAATGCCTAGTCACCAATTCGTTGGTAGTTCTTATTATTTTGAAGAAAGGGACTATATAGTTCCAAGCTAAGAGAGACCATAGAAATTTGTGGATGTATGGATGAAGTGGACTCATTGCCTGTCATATCAAAAGAACCATACCTTAGTATCAACATCATAATCTTAAGGGTAAAAGCCAAACATTAGCAACTAGTAGAAAATAGTTCATACCATCATTGGATACGACACACACATACATACACACAAATAAAAGACACACACATACACAAAAATAAAAGAAAAATTGTAAACGATGTTGTAAGAAAAAAACAAGAAAAGTTCAAGAAATTGTAAAACAAAAATGTGCAAAACAAAAATATGTAAAAAAAATGTGTAAAAAAAAAACTAAAAAGAACTGAGGGCCTCAAATGATCAGCATAGGTGGCCATCTCCCCCATGACTAAATTGAAAGGGAGAGATCCAAAATACTGAGCGTTTGTTTGAATTTCTTAAAAGTGTCCAAATTCTCCCAATTGATGCTTTTAGGTTAAGGGTTGGAAGTTGGCGACGCTCATATTCTAATGTATCTATGCTTTCGTTGTGCGTGCAAGTTGTTCCCCTAGTTCATTCCATGCATGTTGGTGGGCTGCTCTCCTAATTAGCTGTCCACCACTAGGTGTTCTCTTGTTGTGTGGTTGCTACATACAGGCACCTTTGTATCTGAGTTTCTTAGGCGTACCAGTTGCATGCAGGAGATGCTGAGCATTCCTCCATGCTATCACCCTATGAGTCACTGTATGTGATGCATGGAACTTTCTTCTTCTCGATCTTTCCATAAATGTTTTCCTTAGATATTTCCAAGGAAAGATCATGGATCCCTAGGCATGCGTTGATGGTGCTTAGCTATGCCCTCCCCATTATAATTGGGAAGTCCCCTTTGTTACTGTTGACTTCTATCACTAGGAAATCAACTGGGTATGAGCAACCACAAACAATGGTAACGATGTCCTCCACCAATCCCAAGGGAATCGTGATGGACTAGTCAGCTAGCTCTAGTTGAATATTTCTCTTCTTGAGTGGAGGCAGGTTCCAGGCTTTATACATTTCTAGTGAGATTAAGTTGACTCTGGAACCTGAGTTAAGAAGAGCCTTATGTGGTTTTTTCCCAGCAACTTGGAGGTAGATTAAAGGATTTCTAGGATCAGAGAGTTTCCTAGGAAGGTGGCCCACCTTTATCCAGTCAATAACGGTATGTGTTAACATAACCATATGCATTCAGCACTGTTGTTGGTTTGAAGGGAGCTTCGAAGCCTTATTTGTTGGATGAGCATGCACAGACTCAACTGCTTGTGGTTGTGAGAGCTTGTTTGGGCTTTTGGTTCTGAAGAAATGTCTTCTCTTCGTGCCATTGTCAGAACCAGTAGTGGGTTGAAGGTTTATAGCTCTCGTAGAATTACGTTTCTGTGGTTGATTGGGGAGTTCCCCTTGCATCGTTGGAGTGGGTGGTAGTGGAACTATCGACGTATGAGTGGCAGATGGATTCGGAGGATGGTACGCATGTGGTGTGTCTTCTGTAGGAGAAGGAGTCCTAAAATACTTCCAAACTTGGTAGTGAAGTTGTGAGGTTGCATGACCCATAGAGTCACTTGGAGAAACTAGCTGCTACACGTAGTAGCCATACGAGTCTAGTTGTCGGTAAGGGTATTGTTGTCTAGGCGGTGGCATCCCCCATGACTGTGGGTGTTGCCACTACTGATGTTGCCCGATAGGTTGTGGTGGAGTTCCACTTGGATAATATGTTAATAGTTGGTGGAACTAACTTGGGTTACCTTGAGGATAAGGTAACCTATGGGGTGCTTTCCATTTTTTAAGTCTTGGGTTGAGTGCATACACCTTGGACTCTTGTAGATGTGAGATTATTGGGCAACATCCCTTAGGATGTTCATATTGGTAGATCTCACATCCATCGTCATTGTCCTTGTCAGAATCCACAACCTCATCGGCGATAGTCATTTTTCCCTTACCCTTGTTACGTGCATGGTCTGAATCTTTCCGTTTTTTCTTGTCATGGTCACTACTTTGTTCCTCCTTAGACTCCTCTACGATTTTTAGGATAGTTTCAAGTCTACTATCTAAGGAGCTCCATATTTCATCTACCTTAGTCGACACTTCTGTTGTTAATTTCTGAAGCAGCAAGGTTTTTCTATTCACCAACTCTTCGAGTGGTGACTCATCCTCTTCCTCGTAGAATCTCACTCCCCTGTTTCAGAAGGAAGGATCGTGGTTGTACTCTCCAGTGCTTTCTCATTTCCGTAGCTCCCCTTCTTCTTTAGCTACTTGCTCTAATAATCAATGAATTTCATGTAACCTAAGTTCTGATAATCTCCCTTGGGCATATGTCCCAAGGGTTCTCCTGGTTTCATGTCTTAGCCCATCTATGAGGTGGCAGAGTTGATCCCGTTGTGTGTAACCATGGCCCAGGCAACAATGTAGCAATGCATAATATCAGCCCATGACAACATCCAAGGGTTCGTGATTACCCTGCTTCCATCCTTGGATCTGCTTACGCAAGTTGGACATGCTAGAGTATGTTTGGTATTTATCATTAAACAATTCTAGCATTGTACTCCACCTCCTAATGGTTTCCAGCTCTAAGGACTGGTACCAACTCTCTGCTTCTTTTATGAGTGTCATAGGAAATAACTTTAAATTTTGCCACTCTTCTTCAATATTTTGCAAGGCACAGGCATCATGGAATTCCTGTAAGTGGTTTTTTGGATCAGCATTGTATCCCCCCTCAACCGTGGGATATTATTCATGTCTAGTCTCTTGATCTGACTGTCTTTTTGGTGCCTTGTAGGTATTCTAACTATCTATGTAATGTCTAACATACTCTAGGTTGCTAGTAGGGGTTCTTCATGATCATATCTCTCATGACGTCTATGATTCCTACGTGGTTTTCTACTTTCCCTTCTATGCTTTGACTCTCTAGAATGCCTTTGTCCTCGCTCTCGACTCTCTCGTCAAGGTCTCTCATTTTGCTAACCCTTATCCTCACTGTTTTGCTCCTTGTGACTGCGTCCTAATGTGGATGGAGAGGGTGAATGATGCAATGAAAGGGAAGAAGAAGGGAAACCATTGCTATGATGATGTTCCTTACCTTCTCTTTGGTAGCTATGGCCTCGATCGTGATGACGATCCGAATGCTTACCCTTATCTTGTGCTTGTGTTCCCTCAGTGAACACTTGGTGTTCATGGGAATCAAAACCAGGGTTGTGTATCATCGAGTGCAGGTTCTGATACCCCACCTCCTCACTATCGTTAGGAGGGGGAACATCATTTTGTGCAGGACCTATTGAGATAGGTTCACCACCCTTAATTTCTCTTATGACGGGTGAAGCATTACGGGGGCCTTTGCCCTTCAACGATGTGTGGTGACTCTCCTGCTACAAGTCCCATTGATGTTGTGCTTCTGTGGGATGGTAATCCCTTGTGTCATAATCTTCTACAACGTATTTAGTGTATAGCTGCATCATTTCTATCTGTGTCATGTCTATCTATGTAAGAGCATGAAGGAGCATGTTAGGGACTACCCAATCTGGGGGTAATACTATGTTACCTTGTAAGTCTCGCCAACGCAATTGTTCATCCTGATGGAGGATAAAGGTAAAATCAGGTATATACTCATCATGATGAGTATACACTACTTGATACTCTTGAGGAACTAGAGGATTTGAGTTACATGTATTAGACCGTCGACTGTCTCTTGAGTGATCCCTAGGTGGTGAAGTGCTTTTATGAGAAGAAGAAGACATTGTTATCTTACTCGGTGTGCTATTTACTGTTGTTTAAAATTTCTTCTGATTAACCCTAAGGGTTCATTTAAGCTTCCCAACGATGTGGATGATTTCCTATGTTCTACTTAGCACACAAATAACTTAGTCCCCGGCAACGACGCCAATGATGAGTGGTGAGGTACCCCTATACTCAACCATACGAATATGAGCGTTACACGTGCAATTCGATCGAACTCCATAGACTAAGTGCCTACACGCCTTATGGAACACCTAAGGTTAATCGTTCGTTGTCTTCCCAGACTTACTTGTATTTGTCATTGTTGAATGGTTAAGTAAGTCTGAGGTATGTGATTTTTATATCTTTTATGTTTTATCTCCTGTGCTAATGAGGTAAAGGGTGAAGATGCTAAGTAACTAACTTTAACTAACTAAGTTCTAATGCCTAGCATCAGTATCCATTTCCACTTGCCGTTCACACCCTAAACCAATGCAACCTTCTGGGATTACCAAATGTTATTCGTTACTGGGATTACCAAGCGTAATGCACGTGCTCAAAGCGGTCATACTGAATGCACTTAACTATGGGAGAAGGGTTGAGAGAGGTTTAATTGACTAATAAAGCATTTAAATGATGAACAATAACTAACAATAATTAAAGTCCTATTTACCTTAGTCCATGCACTGCAAGGTTTATCCAAAAGCTTGTCTTTATTTCTGTACACAAACTTGTGCTCAGGTACAATATTTGCTCGAAGAAAGATCCGTTCACTTTGGAACTCCTACTATGGGCACATGGAAATTATTCTATCTCTAGAGAGGTAAAACTGCTAGAGTTTCACTAAGGGTCTAGATCTAGATGGAGAAATAAGGGAGAGTCGCTTCTTATTTATAGATTTGGCAGTGCACTACGATATCATGTAGGCGATATCGTAGGGGAAGACATGATATCACGGCCCATGAGATATCATGTCCCATCAATGTTCCAATAAATCCATAGATGACCTAGACGCATGGGGAGACTTTCAAAACTGCTTGCTCCAATTTAGGAAATAGCCAGAGCAAGATGGAAACAATCAAGGAGAAGGTGAAAAGACTTAGGAAATATCTAAAGAACCTCAAGTTCAGTTCAGGAAATGTTTCTAGGATTTTTACCTTTCAGTTGCTTATAAATATTGATGTAATTCAGCATTGTAAGTGTTGAAGTACCAAGGGCCAAAGTGCAAATGCTGAAGATCAAACATCCCAATAGAGGGCAAGAGAGAGAGCTCTTGAGGGAAGAGAGCTTGTGCAAGAAAGTTGAGTGAGAGGTAAGGGAGAGCACTTGAGAGAGGTTAGAAAAATCTCTTATATGTGTCTTGTCTTGAGCTTGGGCTCCATTGTGAGAAATTGATGATTAAGAGGAGACAAGTATGGCCTCTAAGATCCTTAGGAGAGTTGTGAGTTAAGCTTGGCTCCTCATCTTAGATGTATTTTCTCTGTATTTTGAGAATTTTCTTAATATGAAAAATATTTTCTCCATTTTATAATGTTGTTCTTATTTTCTAAGCTATATTTTCTTGAAAGTTGTAGATTGCATCCTATTGGGGTTTATTGAGGTGTAAACCCCCTGTATGAGATTGGTATCATAGCCAAGGTTTGGAGGTTTCCACACTTCTATGTTGAAGCTTTGTATTTTCTTTGAATGAAAGGAACATTGTTGTGGATATTTGTGCATGTTCTTTTGGATATCATTCTTGTTGATTTACGTATGGCTCTAAAGAAGAAGACAAATCAAGAGCTTAGACAAGAGCTTTAAGAGTTCTAGGACTCCTTTAAAGCTTTTATGTTTGAAATGCAAGGAGTTGTTCCCAAAGTAAAGGTCCACAAGCACCAACATTTTGTTGAAAATTTAGAAAGGGATATGGAGAGATTCAAGACTAACATGGAAAATATTTTGAGGAGAATTGATAGAATATCTTCTAGCCATCAAGAAGAAAAGAAATATGAAGGGTCTAATGAAGTAAAGATCAATAAGAAAATGAGTTCTTAAGTATCTCTTATTGAGAAAAGGAGTGCTCAATACCCAAGGGTTTCAAGGAAGGAAACTAAGAGCTTCATAAAAGGGACCAAGAGATCTTCAAATATCAAGATGGTGTATGTTGTTGATCAAGGAGAGTTCCTACCTTGTGAGTCATGGGAGGTAAAGGATCAAAGCCAAGAGAGTGGCAAAGATCAAGGGACTTCTTCAAGGAGGATCAAGGGCAACACTATAAGGTATGGTACTCATTATTTTTATAGTTTTTCTACATCTTGTGGCAAGGGAAAGGAGATTCTAAGTCAAGTTGAGACTATCTCATGGAAGAGAGGGGAGTCTTATAGCTAAGGTATGTAGAAGAATAATTTCTTTATTGATGTTTTTGATGAAACTAATGTTAAAAATATGAAGGCGTTTACCTTTTGAGTTAGTACCTCCAAAGTGGAATGAAGATCTTGTTGATGATTCCTTTGAAGAGGAGAAGCCATTAGAATTGGGAACTCCTATTTGGGATCTTGAACCTTCAAGATTTGATGAGATTGGACAACCACATGTTGAAGATGATGTTGAACCAAAGATGGATGGGAGAATCCATGAAGAGATAAGTAAGAGTGAGCTTAACCTTGTTGATGGTAGTAATGTCTCTCATGTTGAAGCTACTGTGATGGATGCTAGTTTTTCACTTCAACTTGGTAGTGGTTTGTTCAATGGTAATGATGAGCATCATGATCATTATGATGTTATGATGTGATTGAGAATCATGTTGTGACTTTTGATGTCATTATTAGTAAGAGGAAGACTAATAATGATAATTTTGTTAATGATGATGGATATTGGAATAGAAATTATAAGAAGGTCATTATTGATGTGAGTGAAGACATTAATTATGATATGATTTTTTAGAATTTAGAGATGCTTGCTATTGATTATATCAATGATAAATTTGTGAAGTATGTTGATGGATTTGATTATCTTGGTTATAAAATGGAAGTGCAGCATGAATGCAATCTACCTGGTGGTGATGAAAGGAAGCTAAGTGGTAGTCTTCTAGACACCAAGAAGAAGAAGGTGAAGAAGAGGAAAAAGAAGAGAAGAAAGGATGTTGAATTAAGAAATCCTAATCCATTTTCTTATTCTTATTCTTTATTTTTTGTAGATTTGTGTCATCATGGGAATGAAAGGGAAGCAATTCAAGGAGATTCTCAAATGAAGGAAGCATAGTGGGGCATGAGGACAAACCCACATGAGCAAAGGAAGCTCAAAATAAAAACCTCAGATGATATTCATTCTAATTTTTATAATGCATTGAGTCATGATTATATTGATGGCCTTAAGTTATGAGGGAATGGTTCCTTCTAGCTTGTGAAAGATCATGAAGCATGCCATTTTTAAGGATGGAAGAGTTGGTGTAGGAACACCTCTTCTGATCCCCTTATTCTACCCTACATGTTATGTTTCTTTTTGTGTTGATTTTGTTCAGGATGATTCTTGGATTTTTTGGCATGTTTCAAGGTGTTTTTGCTCATTTTGATGAGTTTAGAGGGTTCCAGGATCTATGGGGACTTTTTTGGAGGCATTCAAAGGTTCTAGGCATCAAAATGAGCATTTTAATTTTTGGAACCTATAGGAGATCAAACCAAAGAGATAGATGTCTCAGTGTTGACATCTACCTAGAATTAAAGACATTTAAGGACTATATTAGATGTCTACCAAAAATAGTAGATGTTTCATCTACGAGCTAGGTTTTCTTAGCAAACGTTCCAAATAAGCCATAGACAACCTAGATGCATGGTGAAACTTCTAAAAATGTCCATTTCAATTCAAAAAATAGCCAAAGTGGGATGGAAATAGCCAAGGAAAAGATGAGAATACTTGGGAAATATCTAAAAAATCTCAAGTTGAGTTGAGGAAAGGTTTCTAGGGCTTTTACATTTTAGTTACTTATAAATATTGATGTAAATCACCATTGTAACTGCTGAAGTGCGAAGGGCCAAAGTGCAAATGCCGAAGGCCAAACATCCTAATAGAGGGAAGGGAGAAAGCTCTTAAGGAAAGAAAGCTTGTGAAATGGAATAGAGCTTATGCAATAAATTTTACTGAGAGGCAAGGGAGAGCACTTGAGAAAGGTTAGAAAAATTTCTTATAAGTGTCTTGTCTTGAGCTTGGGCTCCATTGTGAAAAATTGAGGATTGAGAGGGACAAGTATGCCCTTTAAGATCCTTGGGAGAGTTGTGAGTTGAGCTTGGCTCCTCATCTTTGATGTATTTTCTATGTATTTTTATAATTTTATTACTATAAGAAATATTTTCTCTATTTTATTATATTCTTATTTTCTCTATTTTATTATGTTCTTATTTTCTAAGCTAGATTTTCTTGGAAGTTGTGGATTGGGTTCTATTAGGGGTCTATTGAGGTGCAAATCCCCTACACAAATAGTTAACAACTCTCATAAACATAGAGAAAGCATCTC
This sequence comes from Gnetum montanum, assembly GCA_015680685.1. Lineage (NCBI taxonomy): Eukaryota > Viridiplantae > Streptophyta > Gnetopsida > Gnetales > Gnetaceae > Gnetum > Gnetum montanum. The sequence goes on from MNCI01015465.1 coordinate 134,614, forward strand.
ACTTATTCTAATAACAACTCACACATAATCACATCACATACCAAAGAAAATAATTTTTTAACAAAACCATCACAAAACAAAAAACAATAGCATATACTCCTCCTTTTTATTAGAAAATGTGAAAGATAGCTCCTTGTAACATCAAACAAATCAAATTCAAAACATAGATAATAGATATAGCTACAAGAAATAAGAAAAACATACATAAAAGCTTAGTTAGAAATAAAGAAAGACATATATACTCCCCTTGTGATAAAACTTGATAGCTCATATAAAATTCTTAAACTAATAACATAGAAAGAAAAATATTTAAGCATGTTTGGGTAAAGTCATCACATCCAACAATGTTCGTAAATAAAAACTAATTTTTTTATTCAAAGCTTTATAAAAATGTTGGCTCTTTATTCTTTAGATGAAATATATGTTAATTTTACTATTTGAAACTCTACTTGATCTCAAAGAAAATGATATTTATTTCAATATGTATAGTTTTGCCATGAAAAATTAGATTCTTAGAAATAGAAATAGCTAAATTATTCTCACAATAATAATTATTGGATGAAATAATTATATACCAAAAGGCTTTAATGCTTCCCTTATCCAAAGAATTTATGTGCAATAGTATGAGGTTGCAACATATTTAGCTTCAGTTGATGATAACACCATAAGGTTCTACTTCTTGCTCAACCATGATACTAGTATATTACCAACAAATGATAGTTTCCACTGGTGGATTTCAAATCATTTTTATTTTCTATCCAATTTGCATGTGTAAATGCATGTAATTCGAAAGTTCTGCTACTTCAGAACCATAACATGTGACTAGCTATGCCTTTTAGATATCATAAAATTATTTTGGCTCCAACTAAGTGTAATTATTTTGTATTTGAGTGATATGTAAGCTTAGAAAGTGTGATACCTCTCCTATTATAGACATCTCAAACTTAGATTTCATGGCCTCAACAAATTCTTTGCTTAGACTTAAACTTGTTCCTCCAAAGATTATGGCATCAATGTAAATATGAGCAACTAAAAATCCCATATAATCATTTCTAATGTAAAGAGTTCTATCAAAAGAAGCTTTTAAATATCCATTTTCAACTAAGTATGAATCAAGCTTAGCATACCATATTCTGGGGGCTTGTTTTAAGCCATATAAAGCCTTATGTAGCTGATACACATGATTTGGCTTTCAGTGTTAATATATAATTTTGGCTATTCAATATACATTGTCTCTCTTATTTATCCATTTAGAAATATTGATCTTACATCCATTTGGAAAATCCTAAATTCTTGATAAGTTTCAAAATCTAAAAGCATTCTAATAGATTCTACTCTTGCAACTATAGCAAATGGATCTTGATAATCAAGCACTTCAATCTAAGCAAAGACTTTTAATACTAGTCTTACCTTATTCATTACTAAACCATGTTCATTCAACTTATTTGCAAAACACCAATTTCTTCCAATGAAATTAGCTCCTTTGGGGCATGGGACTAGCTCCCAAGTATCATTCTTTTTAATTTGCTTCATCATGAAATTTTTCTAGTCCTCACTCCTAAGCTTCCCTTATGGTTAGATGAATGTAGAAACCAAGACAACATGCTAATAATCCATGATCCATTTTTTTAGTCTTCTTTCTCCTTATTCTTTATCTAATAGGTGTCTTAAGGATATCTATCATGGATTTGAATCTTTACATTCTTCTTCTTAGGCCATCATTAGGTGTACCCTCTTACTTTGTTTCTATCTCATCAGTTGAGGTCAACTACTACTCTTCAATCTTATCAGCTTATTCAAACATCAAAATACCATTATCATTTTCTTCTTCATCTACATCCCTAGCTTTTTTAGCCACATTATTAGTCTCTTCAAATAATTTATCAATCTTAACATGATTTATTTCAACAGCATTTAAGTTTTTTTAAATTTAAGAAACAATAAACTTTTGAATGGCTAAAATACCTAATAAACAAACCATCTTCACAATAGCTATTAAGCTTTTGAATGTTATCCTAATTCTTAATATAGTACTTGCTTCCAAAAATTTTGAAATATTGAATGTTAGTCATTTTATCATATCACATTTGATAAGGATTCTTATATTTATCAACTCTTTCCAAACATCTATTAATGATGTACACTATTATTCTAGTTACCTCATTCCATAGATACTTTGGTACATTCTTCTCATTAATCATCAATTGAACCATCTCAAGTATAGTTCTCATTTTCTACTCTACAACACCATTTTTCTCATGTGCTCTAGCTAATTAGAACTATCTCTTGATACCTAAATCTCTACATAACTCATAAAATTCATTTGAGGTTAAATCACCTCCATTGTCAATCCTAATAGATTTGATTTTGAGCCTTATTTCAATTTCAACAATATTTTTAAATGCCTTGAAATGTTTAAACAATATTTCAACAATTTCAATTTCATTTTCTCAATGCATGTTAAGCATGACACTCTAGTATAATCATCCTTGATAATGAAAAATATTTGCTATTATCAAAACCAGCTACGTCAAAGATCTAGAGACATCCATATGTATTAATTCAACCTTATTATTAAAGTGAGAATTTATTGATTTAAAAGTAGTGCTAATTTGCTTACCATGTTGGCATGTTGAAGATACCTCTTCAAGCTAACTTACTTGAGGAATGTCTCTTATGCTTTCAGCATTGATAAGAGCTTGGATGTTTCCTCAGCTTAAGTGTCATAGTCTTTTGTACCATAACCTAATGGTAATTGTCCTAGAAATAAGAGTTAGATATTACGGCTGCTCATTTATAGAATATAAATTATTTCCTACTTGAGTAACGTAAGTTTTAATTTTTTTTTCTTTATTTTCTAATAGACATTTCTAATTTATGAAACAAATATTATAACATTATCTTGAAATCTATCATAAGCCCAACAAATTATAATGTAAGCCATCAACAAAATTCTCCTCATCTTTTTTCTTCTTCAAATAATTTGCAATCATATGACCCATTTTACCACAATAATAACAAGAAACGAATTGTATTAACTTTTTACTACCCTTCATCATTTTGAGCCGTCTAAGCTTCCTGGTGAGATTAGCAATCTTTTCATCATAATCAAACTCTCACATTAATGGTTACATTTTATCATCATTTTTTTTAACTTTGGCCCTAAGAGTAATTTACTTATTGTTGCTGGTAAAACTAGGTCCAACTTTCCTAATTTCAAGGCTAAAAGAATATTGTAGACTTCAGAAACTATCATTTTAGAAAGATGTTTTGCCACTTCTATGAATGATACCTTTACTTCAAATTTGTTTGAAAAAATAGAAAAAAATTTTCTAGCAAATTATATCATTGGATTGTGCTTCATCAAGCATAGTCATCTCATTGACAATTTTATCTACCTTGTTGAAGAAAGTATTGATATTTTTATTCTATTTCATCTTTAGAAAATTAAGATGTGCTCTTAAAGACAATAGCTTAGATTTTTTCACATTAGCATTTCTTTCATAAATATCTTGAAGATGCTCCCACATTTCTTTGGCTCCTTAAATATGCATAAACTTCAAATGAACTACTCTATCCATGTCATTGATCAAAGTGTTCATAGCTTGGGCATCATACACAAAATTGTTGATTTCTCTACTAACTACCTTCAAGACATCATCATCATGAGCCAAAAGATAAGTTTTCATCTTGAACTTTCATAAAGGATAATCTAAGCCACTAAACCAGTGAGCTCTATTAGATAAGAATCCTTGATTCTACATCATGTAAGAAATAGATAGATGCAACATAGACTATTAAGTTTAAAGGTGTCAACTGGGCTTTGATACCAATTGTTGTTTCCTAGATGTAACTAGAGGTATAGAGAGGGGAGGTGAATTAGAGCATCGCAAAAAATTTAAGCTAATCAAAGACTAGGAAAAAGAATAGAAAAA
>MNCI01015474.1:0-29893 GCA_015680685.1 Gnetum montanum
TATGATCCTAGATCACCTAGGTATCAAACCAAAGAGACCATTAACTAAACAAGCTCAATGGAGTATCACCACCAAAGAGCACAAGGCCACCCTCCAAGGGAGTGGTTAGCCAAAGTTGAGAATGGGGTTAGCTAGTTTCTATCGGAAACCTCACAAACCACAAACCCTGATAACCGCTTAGCGAAACTTTTATCACTGACTAAAACAAAAACGCTCCGATACCATCTGTAACAACGTTGCCCCGACATTGCCCGGCACCCCAAGGAATTCACAAAGATCCAAAGGATCTAGGGCGGAAGACCTGGGGAATACGCGTCAAACAAGCAAGCATCTCACAAGTGCTAGCAAAAGAGAACCAAGAAAACAAGTACACACACAACCTTGTAAACCACATCGATGAGAGGGGAGACGATGCACCTACAAAGGAAGGTACCTCACCCCCAGATCCCTCACGATCTGGTACAAAGTGTGGCATGGCACCGCACCAAAACTATCCAGTCTTGGTTGCCTACATATCTACGACCGCCGTAGAATCAGGGCCATGTAGTTCTCCTCGGAGAAGAGGGAAAGAAGAGGACTTACAGAAGAGAGTAGCAACAGGAGTGTGTCCTATTGCTAGCTTGGTACCACCAAGCCGAGGTGGGTTTTATAACACTTGAGAGCCACCCGAGGATGCCTCAGAGTGTTCCATGGCCCCCGAACCATGGGGAGAGCCCAAGAGAACCACCACTTGGGACATCTCTCACAGATAAGGTACCTTTAAGGTACAAAAGATTACATGCTTATGTATAGATGAACTAACAATGTGGAGGTGATTGGCTACTTTGATTCAAACTTTACTATTTATGTTGATTCAAGGAAATCAACATTTACTATTTTTAAAAAATACCTATACATATAAAATAATCATAACATACATCTAATATAGCATCCTCACCATCATATATTGATTCTCTATTATTTCTATATGCATTTGGGAAATGTTGATTTTCATCACGACTATAAAAATGATAAGTCTAATCAACATTTCTATTTGATAAGTCATACTCTATATGACTATTTGATGTAGCACTAACAACAAGTTTTCTATGATATATTATACATGATTTTTTAAAGATTTGTCATTTCCTACTGTTACTTGTTCACAATAAACACTATTTCTATCAACATTTATAGAATTAGAATGCAAATTCTTTTGTCTCTTCAATAACAAGCAACATGTTGCACTATTTTGAGTGATTATATTGGTTAAAAATATAGAACTTACATATAAATATGTAATTTTTATAACACTATTTCTTATAGTATTTTTACTTAAACATTATGTTGTGCATCTACATAAGTAGACTAAGTACTATCATCATGTTCATGTATTATTTCTTTTGAAGTCTCACCTAGTAATAACCCAAAAAAATAAAGCATATTACTTAATTTAAAAGAAATTGTATGTATAAAATAAACAAAATATATTAGCATTTATTCGAAGCATTTGCCCACTTGTCATAAGTCTCTATTCAATTTCACTACATGGAATTCTTTTTAAATCTTTTCTCTTATCTTTCTGCTACTTTTTCTCTAGCATTTTCCCTTGTTTTTAGTCATTTCATTTTCTATTAAAAAAATAAATATTTTGAATAATTTTTTTCTGATTATATGTTACCACATAGTTTTCATATAGTACAAGTTTAAAAGATAATGACATGCTTTAAGCATAAGTACTTTGTTAATAGTATCTTTATCCTCAACAATAGACATCACTAAGCAACAAAAAGAATATTAAAATATATACACATAACTACATCAAATTGCTTAAGCTGCAACATATCAAAGAACTTACCTATTAAAGGTATTCTTATTTTTTTATAACATATTTTCCTATTTTGAATCTATGTTGAAAAACTATGTGCTCATCAATAACAATGAGATTAAAGATATTTTCTTCTTTCTTCAATACATCCAAAGCATTTTTCCCCTTAGCACAAATTGTAATTGACAGGTAAACAAAAGTTAATGGTAAACATTTTTAAGATAAATTCATACTATAAGTTTAACAAAACAACACATAAATATACCTTTATCATTACAATATTTAAACATTTCTTTTAATATGAGTAAACATAAAACATCATGATTAACAATAAGAATATGAACTCCATGTAAACCATCATTATAATTTTGTGCTAATGCCATGGCATTTTGATATTCACTACCTTTGCAATCAAATGCAACTCTTTTATTTACATAATCCTAACAACAAATTTGAAAAAAACATAATAAAAATATAGCTTCAAATTATAAATGTTTATTGTAATTTATAGAGTGCATAGTATGTGTTCCACTTATCCATTATTTTATGTCAGTACAGTTGAATTTTTGCATTGTAATTAATACATTCAAATCTACCACTGTAAACGTTATTATTAAAATAGTATATTCATATCTCTTGTGCAACCTAGCGTACTCAAAATTTTTAAATCAAATCTTCCATTGATGATTCTAAAACCACCTTTTTGTACACTCATTATATCAAGAATATGATGGTTATAATGCCACACAACAAGAAGATAAAATTTGCTAGTTGTATGTCACAATTACTTTGTCATGTTACATCATTATTCAGTAACATTACCATAATGCAAACCTAACATATACTTTACTTAATAGGTTATAACCTACCTTGGATAAAAAAAAACATATCAAACTTCAACTATAAGATCTTGTTCTTTTTTCCACTTAATGACATAACCATACTATTCACAGTAATCACACACACTCTACAAATAAAAAGCATAGTTCAAGTAGCATAGATCTAAAAGGCCCCTGCAAAGAAGAACTCAACATAAGAGTATATTAACTTCTAAATTCATGTTTTACTATAGAAACTCTCATAAAATCTACCTTATACTTGTTTTAATTTTTTATTTTTATAGTTATTATTTCAAAACATCATCAAAGTTTAGCATTCTTTTAAGTTTGATATCAATAAATTTTCTATGTTCTAACTTGTATATTTCTACTTTATTTGGATAGATTTAAAAAAAGGATAAAATGAGATCATATTTGATTAGGAAAGGTTGGCAAGAGTGATATTCCTATCTACTAATGAACTATGATAGTGGAGGTCTATATGAATGCATGTCACCAGTTACAATGGAAGCTCAATCTTAATGATATGTAGGTACTTTGAGAAACTTTGTCTATGAATCCAGGTTGTGCTAGAAAAATGTAATATATAAATATAAGGAAATAAATTTATTGATAAATTATTACCACAAAGTATATGTGTGAATTCAAAACACAAGCAATGTGATAAATAATTGGTGGCTATGCCCACTTTACAAATTTGGAAATTCACGTTTTCGTTATAAAATTAAGATTGTTCCATTTAATATACCTAACAATGCATGGTTTCAATGGTGAAAATATTTTAATCATAATTCATATTTAATAGAAAATTCTTCCTCTTTTGTTCAAGGTGCAAATCATAGTGATTATTTCTTCTATAAATTTCCAAAGTTAAAAATATATACACAGATAGGTTTGGTTGGATAAGCATGAGTTATTACTTATTTTCCACTATAGAAAGAAGACTTATCTCTTATAGTCCATTAGGATTTTCTTTCTATTAAGTAGTGCATACAAAAAACATGTTGGATATAATTTACTTTTGACAAAAACAATGTGCAGGCTGATAATACAACCTCACATTTCACATATGATTTACACATATTGAATATTCAACTTAACAGTGGACTAACAATGGAAGACCTACAACATCCACTCCATCAAGTGTTGTTGGAAAGTCCTAATGCTAGGGATTCAAATTATGATGAAGATCCATAAACTTTAGCATATATTTTATCTTTTAATGTTAATAAAATGAGTTGCCCTTTCTCTTTATATTATGTTCTATTTGTAATACTTACAATTGTTTCATGTGATACTACATATGCTTAATGAATAAGGATAACATATTATCATTTTTGTGAGGACTACTGATAAAAACACATAGGTCTTTACATTAGTAATAATATAATGATACCAACCGCTAAGAAAATAGGCACTTTTTCTTATGAATAATTGTTTCCTTTTGCTAATATCTTTAAGGTACATCACAACTACTTATAGTTCTATTTGACATCTCTTCAATCATTATATTTGCTTCAAACCCATGCTATTGTTCATTCATTCTTGAAAAAATATTTTCTTCAATAATACTATTTTCTTTAAATCCAAGCTACTATCCCTTCATTCCTGTAAAACAATATTAGATGCATAACTTATAAAATTGATCAAAAGTTAAGAAAAAATAAACAAAAATATATGCAATGTGTTGGTACTATTTCTATACTAGAAGCTTACTTATTAACTTTCTTGGACAAGTCTCTGCAAACAAGATATTATGATCTTGACTACTAATAAAATCATCATTCACTGCATGATCTAAAAATATTAACAAAAATTCATAATATCCTTCAACATTTAACAACCCAACCTAAAAATAAATTAGGAAAATTTTTAGCCAAATTTTAACATTAATCATGATAAATTATACCTAATGTTACAACATCATCAAACATATTGGCTTCTTATGAATTCCAAGTTGTCTCTAACTAATAACCTCCATAACTTCTTCCATGGTTCCAAAACCATCTAGTAAAAAGAAAATAAAATTTATTTCAACTATAATAGAATACATTAAATATTACAAAATGAAATAGTAATATAACAACTACCTATTAAAGTAATAAAGGCATCTAAGTACTTTGTCATCATTGCTTTTCTCTCATGCATAGTATTAACAATATGAACTTTGCCAATTATTGCACCAATGATCTATGTATACTAAAAATCACAAGAAAAGACTTAAACTATCAGTATGATACATGCAAGTACACTACACTAACAAAAGGTGATTGTTATTGTTATAGTACCTACTTGGATACAAGAAATTTTGGTACCACTCTGTTATTCAAGATACAAATAACAATCAAATAATAATTTCATGAGTAAAATACCTTAATAAGAATCCAAAGTCATAATATTATCCAAGAACATTTTCTCCCCTGCTAAAAACATTGTTAGCTACTTCACCCATTAGCTTAATGCTTCCTCCTCCATATATTAATTCTATCTTTCTTCCAACCTTCATACATAAATAACTAAGTTAAATAAACAAAAACATATAAATTTATCATACATACCTTCAAAATTAGAAAAAACTAACATTACCATTTGTAATCCAAGTTGTTTACCAGCATTTTCAAATATATTATGATTTCTGATGAATCATGATTCATTAGGCCTTAATATCGCACCCGCAATATTGCGTATGCAATATCATGTACGCGATATCACGGTCTGGAAAGCGATATTAGATACACAATATTACAGTTCCCATGTGAGCCTATAAATACACAATCGGGCTCATGGAAAAGTAATAGGAAAAGTTAGTTAGTATTAGAGTAGGATCTTTTTGTCAATTTTTCCTTTCAACCCTTTTTCCCCAGTGCATGCCCGTAGTGTGATGATTGTAATTGTATGACATCTTTATTCAAGTGTGACGTACTTGGACATGCACATGATCAAAAATAAAGATTGAGTTTACTTCATCATTATAGCATTCACTTAGTATAGTTATTTAATTTTTGTTTTTATTTATTTCTTTTGTAGTTAATATCTCTTTACCCTAAACTCCTTAAACACAAAATGAGTACAACTTAATCACGAGCATTCAAGTGTGACTACTTGGTATCCCAGTAGTGTACCTATGCCATGCGCTTGGTAATCCCAGTGGTAGTCATGCATGAGGTCCAAGATGTGTACAGATGATTAAGGAACAGATGCTCATTGCACTTAGGCTAGCTTAGATTCTCTCTCTCTATGTCCTATTAGCTTAAAACTCTCTCTTCCTTTTCCCTCTTAGTTAAATTAAAGTTACTTTCCATTGCCTCTAGGAGTAGCACTATGATAAAAATCATATCATACACCTCTCAATAGACTAAACCATACATGACAAAGCATATACTAGTCCAACTACAAAGATAGTGGACTACGATCAACAAGTAACTATCTAGATACCACAACTAGCCTGTCTATGGAGTTTGACCAGATCATGCATGAAATGCTCGTATTTGTATGGTTGAGTGTAGGGGTACCTCACCACTCATCATTGGCACCGTTGCTAGGGATGGTGCTAGTTATTTAGATTAGTTACATCATTCAAGATCGCTGTAACAAAGTATTCATAATTTATCCTTTAGAAATTCAATTCAATTAAGTCACACACCACTCACAACAATGTCTCTCTCACAAGACTATGCTAACACCACAACTAGTGGGGCAATTCATTGGAGAACCAATGAATTATATGATGAAGATAAAGTTTGGAGTACTCAACTTTATGTAGGAATTCCATATGTTCATGAGTATCCCAACGATAATTAAGGATTCTTGTCAACCAACTCTAACACCTCTAGTAACGAGGGGATAGCCCATAGAACGAGGAGGCCCGAAAATCCTAGAGCCTTCTCAATAACTAACAAGAATCTGTTAGGGGATGATTGGAAAACTTACAAAATTTAGGACAAGTTTTTCAGTTTTTTCCCTTCCTCTACTCCTTCAATGTTAGATTGTGACACATATGACTATCTTTCAAGGAATCAGCATAGAACTAAAAATTGAGCTCACAAAGAAGATCGAGAATGCTAACATGAACAAGGATAACATCATCCCAATGCACAAACTCACAACCCACTTAGTGATGATGAACCCACTTAGTCACTAAGAGCCTAATGCCTATACAAGAGGCCATTTGAATATCCTATAGGCATCACAAAGAAATCCATCTACCCAAGCTTGATTTAACCAACTTTCCCAAGTTCGCAAGAGGCTATGATTTAGATCTGCAATAGCATATACAAGTCTTCTATGATGCCTGTGTATGGAATAATATTGATAATGGGTGGCAAAAACTTAAGCTCTTTCCTATGACACTCGTTGGCCAAGCAAAAGTGTGGTATAGATCCTTAAAACCAAAATAAATTCGTAGTTGGCCAATAATGGTAGAACTCTTTATTGAATGATATCAAACCTATGCTAGAGTGCCTTCCTTGAGGAGAAAAATCCAAGAATTGAAACAAGAGCAACATAAACCTTTGGACATAGCCTTAGAAAGATATTATGCATTATTAAACAACTGCCCATGCCATGGGTTCTTCGAGGAGAGGCTAATGTACCATATCATAGATAGGCTCCATAATGAAATAAGGGAAACCCTAGGGATGTATGCTTGAGGTTAACTATACGAGCTACAAACCCATCAACTCCAAAAGCTTATTAAGTGGGTGGTAAAAGAAGAAGGAGAAATGGCTAAATGGGAGAATTTTGAAAGCTCTCAATGGGACCAAAATCTCGAATTAGCAAAGGTCCATAGCCATAAAGAGAAGAAATTAGCTCACCTTGAGGAAGTGCAATCATTTCTACCTTTGCCAATGCAATAATCACTAGATGAAATCGAGGCAAAGATTAATAAGATGATGAAATGTGTGCACGTAAAATATGGAGAATATGCTAACAATAGTAGAGATAAAACTATGCCAAATCAAGAAATAGAATAGGACACCACACAACAATAAAAACAAAGGGTAGAAGATAATAAGAATAAGAACTCAATTGGCAACTTCACATATCAATGTAACATCTATCTGTACGATCACCCCAAAGGTCAATGCCTAGTTTTATCACATTTACATGAGCATTGGGAAAGAATGTTACATCTAGATTTCATACAGAAATATCAGGTTCAACCACAGTGGGAAAAGCCCTAGTCAAGGGGGAGGCCATCGCCAACCCAACCATATCCTTTGTATGTCCCAATGCCAAATGCTTACTATGTTCAACACCCTGTTTCTCCAACTAGATCATCATCCTCTACTTCACCTCATCATTATCATTCTCTGGAATACTATCCACTCATGCCCTCTCTGCCAAGGTCACCACCTCATGTACCTTACACTTTTCTTCAACAACAATATTCTCATCCTTCACCTCCTTCTACATTTCCACCAATTGTACTAGAAGGTTTTGCACCACAACACCAACCTCTAAATGCTACTTGTGCTACTACTATCAACAGCAATGGAAATACTCAAAAGCACCCTTTCTTTAGGCATGGCCATAGGAAGAAGTAGCACGATGCTAAATCCACTGCATCTTCCAACCCATCACAAGTTCCACACTATGCTGCATCCTTCTCCTCAAACTCAACACCTCATGTTACCTTATTAGGGCCATCACTCAATACTCCAACAACTATGGGGCCCAATGAATATAGCCACATGGGGTGACATGTTGACCCTTGCATACCATCTTACAATTACAAGTACCATAGTGGGTTAACCCCTTATAAATTAACCACATCTTATAACTTTCCCCACTATGTCAAATCTAATCAAGTGTGTGAACCCCAATGGGGTAAGTATGACCAGGTCCCAATATTTCCAGCATGCAAGGATCCTAACCTTCTATTTATTAATTTTAGCCATGCTCAACTATTTAGCTATGGGGGGTATCCTTCATTCTAACAACACAGAATTAATAAATTTTTTTCTGTTTCTTTAATTTTTTAACTTTTTGTTTTCTAGTTTTTCATCTTTTAATTTATTGCTTTATCTTTCTATCTTTTTATCTTTTTATGAGTAATCTCATCTATGAATAAAGCAGTCATGTGACTCATTGGTTGAGGTGTTATTCTCTGCTATCAAGTCTCAAGTGACTAATTGCTTGAACAGCAAGCCCACAACATCCACCTACCCATTCCATTAATAAGAGGTTCTACCCTGGGTACAATGATATTCCTAATTATTAAAACTTAAAGTAACCTTGTGTTTATTATACCCAAAGTAAAGAAGGATGGACTAAGTGGGAATGGCTAGGGTGTGACATCAAGGGGACTTGTGGATTCTCTTTGGTAACATCTTTTGGACTAATCATGTAGCTTGGTTGTACTAAGATCCTTGTAGATCTAATGAAAAATGGGAGTAAGAGTAATCAAAAGGCACTTAATCAAGGAAACTCAATGCTATTCTAGGGGATCCCACTGGAAATACATGCACGCATACCTAAAGGTAGGTGGCTTCTCTAACTTAAGCATTCATTTAAAAAAAAAAGAAAAAGAGAAACAGAAAAAAGAGAAAAGAGAAGAAGAGTGCCACAAAGCAAAATCACTCCTCCCTTGTATGAAATGCCAAGTGATCATATGCCTTGCCATCATGATGCTCTTATTATTGTCTATCATTGAAAAAAAAAACACAATGCGATGTCACTGATCAGAGGAATGGACTTGGTCTTGATTTTTGAACAATGGTTTAATGACACATTAATCATGCCTTACACTAAGGATTCATTGTGCCCTGAGTTAGTTACCTCATGTCCCAATCTCTACAATCCCTTCTATAATTCACCTCATCTCCTTGTTCATGAATTTATGATTCGTGTCTTGTGTAGCATTGAATTCATACCTCATCATAGTGGTATCTACATGTGTGTGTTTTTTGGAACTGGTGTGGATTACATTTAACCCTTCTAGTGCCTACAGACATTTTAAGGTGTGGTTACACAAGGGCATTATAGGTTGGAACCTACTCTGGGGAGGATCCACTTACCTGAATTTTGTAATTTGTACTTGTTGCACACCACCACATCATTTTATACCCTCTGAGTACTTCATTGCCAAATCTATTCTTTCCTTTCTCATCATTTTATCAAACATTCCTCAAAACCATTCCATGTCCTTTTATGTGTCACCTAAACAAATCAGGTCCAACATTAAACTTTTAGGGAAACTTCCTTAAAAAATTTCTAACTCTAAAATCACACTAAGTAAAGAATTTAACATTTATAAAAGGTAATGAGCAGGGTATGAAATAATTGAACTTCTTTCAATAACCTTACTAACAATTGATATTTGTGTGATTATAGATGGTCCCTAAAATAGGACAATAATGAGGACCTTCTCAAGGTGCAACTAAATGCCTAGGGGAAGGCAGAAGCCAAGGACCTCATGTAGAACATGCAAAGCAGAAGGCATAATCATTCAACATCCATCAGGGAATTCTTGTCATTGCACAATTTGGCCAAGAAAAAGGTAGAGAGGTTAGTGCTCAAGCCTATGAAAAGGAATAATAGCTATTTGCAACATGGCATGTCATTGTCAATCAAGTGTTCCCGTAGCTACCATGTCCATGGGAAGTTCCAACTCCATCAAACATTGGAATATTAGCATGGACGAATCATAATCCTTGGATAGAAGAGGAGAAATATCAGGTGCTTCTTCAACGATATCAATCTCAGAAGCCAGGCACACAGGACAAAGGAAAGACACCCATGGAGGAACCACCACCACCTGGAACCACATGAGTTCCACAAAATTTTGTAATTTTATGATTTTTTATTCTTTTTTGTGTCTATTCCCATTTTTTTCTATTCAATTCTCCACTACAGCTTGAATAAATTCCTAGTCAGTCAATAATCCCATACCTCTCCACTATGTAATCAATGGAGCCTATTCTCATTTTTTTGACTTGAGGACAAGTTTTCATTTAGTCATGGAGGTATGATGAATCATGATTCATTAGGCCCAAATATCGCACCCGCAATATCATGGTCTGGCAAGCAATATCAGATATGTGATATCACGGTTCCCATGTGAGCCTATAAATACACAATGGGGTGCATGGGAAAGTAATAGGAAAAGTCAGTTAGTATTAGAGTAGGATCTTTTTGTTAGTTTTTCTTCTCAACGTTTTTTCCACAGTGCATGCCCACAGTGTGATGATTGTAATTGTATGGCACCTTTATTCGATTATGACATACTTGGACACGCACATGACCAAAAATAAAGATCAAGATTACTTCATCATCATAGCATTCACTGAGTTTAATTATTTAATTGTTATTATTAGTTATTTCTTTTGTAGTTAATATCTCTTTACCCTTAAATTCCTTAAATGCAGAATGAGTATGACTTAATCATGAGCATTCAAGTGTGACTACTTGGTATCCCAGTAGCATACCTAGTCCATGTGCTTAGTAATCCCAATGGTAGTTGTGCATAAGGTCCAAGATTTGTACGGATAATTAAGGAATGGATGCTCATCGCACTTAGGTTAGCTTAGATTCTCTCTCTCTATATCCTATTAGCTTAACTTTCTCTCTCCATTTTCCGTCTTATTTAAATTTAAGTTACTTTCCATTGCCTCTAGGAGTAGCACTAAGATAGAAATCATATCATACACCTCACTCTAGACTAAACCATATGTGACAAATCATATACTAGTCCAGGTGGGAAGACAGTAGACTATGATCAATGAGTAACTATCTATATACCACAACTAGCCCGTCTGCGGAGTTCGACCTAATCGTGTATGAAATGCTCATATTTTTATGGTTGAGTGTAGGGTTACCTCGCCACTCATCACTTTCCTAACTTACTTCCATAGAAAACATAATTTTTTATCATTTTGCTAATTGAAACTTGTCAACACGTGTCATTCACTTAATTGAAATGCATGTTACCATTTATAATCTATTGACAGGACCAGCTATAAGAATGTGTTCTTACCAATGTGAAAAAAAAAACATAATGTATTACTTTCTATCATATTGTTACTATCCTCATAATGATTTCTCCTTCTTTTCAACCATTACTATATTCAATAAAAAAAGATTCAATTTGCTTCTTGAGCATAAGAATAACACTGTATCAATACATTCCAAACTTCAATAATGTAACTGCTTATTAGTCATTAAAGCATGACCACATCAACAACAACAACAATGACACTATATCCACATGCCAAAGGAAAAAGCCTCAATCAAAGCATTACTACACTAACCATATATGTCTATCTTTTTTGTACTTTTCATGATAGCTTTCTTCTCTAATATTCCATAAATAAAAAACATTTTCTTAAAACAAGCCTCTTTACTCTATCTCCATTATGTAGATCTTTATGTAACATTCTTTGTACAAACATTTCTCTGTCTTCCATCCTTTGAATAAGAACTAAGCTACAAATTTCCCACGGTGACTTTTGATGTGATCCTTAACCACAACAATGCTAGTTATTTTAGCATGCAAATCAATAAATTTTTAAATGCCCATATCTCTCAAACTATAAGTTCGATCAAGATGAAATTTGTACTATTGAATTCATCTCAATGAGTATTATGCATTGGATATGTTTATAGTGTCTAAAAACTAAGTTTAATTTTCATGATTTATAAAGACTAGATAACTTATTTTATCAAAAAATACATTACTAGGTTGATGTATATGTGATCTAAGGGCTCTTGATTACTTGAATTTGATTATAGATGATATGCCAATCCTTGGATCTAATAATGATATTTTTACCTTACAATTTGACAAGTATGATGTCTATCCTCCTACAAAAAGATTATGCCTTAGGTGCTAAGAAGAAGCAAGACATCATACATTATCCACTGATTATCAATTTCGTTATGGATCTCATGATAGTAATCGATATTGGTTTGGTACGACTTAATCAATCTTATGACTAGATTGGATCCTTAAACTTGCCATTGTATAGATCTCAAGTACATAATGAGGAATGTCAAGCTACAAGGATTGGGTACTTAGGGTCAAAAAGTCTTCACTTAGGCCATAGTTATTAGCCTTCTAGGATAACTTAATGATGACCTTAATGAATTAACATTCCAATAATATTTCAAGATGGGTAAGAGTTACCTAGAATAGTGTATCCTTATCTTACCAATGTCCTTGGTAATTAATGTACCTTGTTGAAGTGTAATTAGATCCCTTGGTTGAAAGATCATCTTGAACATATGACACATCTAGTTGTGGTCCATGACTCTCCCTGGGTCATGGCTCTATGGTTCAACATTAGGTTTTAATCAGCCCTTGGATCATGGTTTTCTCTTATAACAAATGTAACATCTTATTTTCAATCATGGAAAATGTCAAACATACATTGTATTAGACATTATTCATAAGAAGATAATATATCAAATGTCAAATATATGTAACATTTGACATTATTCATAAAGAAAATAATAGGGAAAATGCAAAAGAAAAAAGAGAAGAATGCTTTAGTGATGTGAAATAGTGTATTTGGATCATGCTCTAAGAGTGTTCCTTGGGCTTTTTTTCCTTTGGCATCTATGCCTTAGAGACAATCTAGCACTTCAACCATGGCTAGGCCTAAAATTAGCCAAAAGGAATGGCTTGTCCTCTTCCTATCCTACTTCACCCAACACCCATTACTCATCTTTACTGGCTCTATAACTCCATATTGATGTGACCTCTATGCTAGGTATAAATACCTTAGGTCAAACCCCTAAAGGTCACCTCAAGAGACACATCTGTTATTACAACATGCCCTTTCATGTCTTAATTACAACCCCATTTTGGGTCTTCTTATGATAAAGATAATACTTTTTATGAAGAGACACCATATTTTTTATGTAGTAACAACATTTGGAAATGGGGGCATTACAACAACTAAATTTCCAAGTAAGAAAAAGAAAAAGAAGGGTAATTCTAAAGGAAAAAATATTCTATGCTCTTAGGATGAATTGGTGAATTCCTTATCTGATGAGAAGAAAAATTAACAATATAACCTTACTCTCATGATGAGTCTTAAAGGAGATGTGCCTAGTGAAAAAAGGGAGCATGGATGAAAGAGAAAAATATAAACTACTCCTAAATTCCTTCACCAAACTCAAAGTATTTTCATAAAGATGAAGAACAAGCTTCATGAATAAGAATTAAAGTTGAAATATCAAGCTATTAAACTCCAAGAGAAATAGAATCCTTAAGATGACTTAGAAGAAAGATGTAGCTTCTTCGAAAAATGTCTTAAAGACAAGGACACTCAGCTTCAAGAAAAAGATAAGAATATAAGAAGCTCCTTAAGAATCTCAATAATTGTCAAGTCACTATTATCCATCATGTCCAAGAAATTGCAAACCTCCAAATTGATCTTAAAAATTCACTCAAGGGACAACCACTTTTTATATGATGATGGGAAAATCAAAGTAAGTTAGTAACAAATTAGGTCTTGGATACAAGCCAACATAATCTACATGAATAAGACAAGGTAATTGAAATTAACTGCTAAGGTATGAATTTTTATCTAGAACATCATATAATCAATGCTTTTATTACTCTAATTATGATGAAATACAATATTATTGTCCATCTAGATCATATTATGACTACGATAATATGAGATTTTCACAAGTCAACCAAGGCAAGTACAAGGCCAAAAATCAAGAAGATGTGAATGTTCAAAAGTTTATTACTTAACAAAAGTGTTAATGGTAAAAATAAAATTGATCTATCTTCTTCCAACCAAATTGAAGATAGTAAAATTGAATTGGGAGCTAGACAATGTGCTAACTACTCTAGGTATATAAGTATCCCAATCTACATTATGTAGGTTGAGGGTTTTATTTTGGACCTAGTTAGTTACTATTTCACACATTAATTATTTCTATATGCTATTTAAAGAAATTGGATAATAGTTAATCCTTGCCATCTATTTTTGTGTCCAACTCTCATATTTATGGTTAATTATAAATTGTTGAGATTTATTGAATTTTTAGAAGATCAACTAACCCACATGTTGACTCATGTATGTTCTGAATGTTGAGTTCAAAAACTACCTCCTTTGATCAACCAACCTCCAATTAATTGGGACTATGAAAGGTTGACCATTCATATAATGAGCTAGTTTTAAAAAATCTCACATTCTACAATAGACCAATGGGACTTCTAGAGGTTAACCAAATCAATTTTTAAAGAATTTTAAGAAAAGGATTTATTGTGATTTTGAGATCAGATATCTTTTTCTGTTTGATCATCCTCCCCTTCCTCTACTATGTCATGCGACTCTATCTCTACTACCCTCCACTAGCACTTACTTAGCTCACTCTACTCACTCATCAATCATGGTGCCTCATTCCAAGAACGACATACATCTTATTAATGATCTAGAAAAGGTTTAGCTATTCTATTCTAATGCTTGCAAAGAAAAATGAATGTAGTATGAATCTAGGATAGTGGTGCTATACTTAATCAAGCACTTCTTCAATGTGGTGAAGTTCTTTTAATACCAACATTGGGTTTCTTTTCTATAACTCTTTAAGCCTATTTAGCCTCACATAATGACACTTTTTTATTACCAAATGGAGA
Organism: Gnetum montanum; assembly: GCA_015680685.1. NCBI lineage: Eukaryota > Viridiplantae > Streptophyta > Gnetopsida > Gnetales > Gnetaceae > Gnetum > Gnetum montanum. The sequence continues at coordinate 15,242 of MNCI01015474.1, forward strand.
CCCTAAGTGATGAAAAGTTATAGTCCTTTATGCTAGGACACAAAATCATGATTGCAATTTAGAAGAATTTAGAGATATTTTCTAGGCCTACTAATGGGATCTACAAATTTTTGCAATACTACCCTAGATTTAACAAATATAGTGAACAAGCTAAGCTTGATGAGGTTTCTTTGCATCTATGAAATCACTCAGCTTAACAATGTCAAAATCAAGGATCTTAAGCTAGAGTATAGGTTGACTACTAAGATTTTCATGGATAATTTTCTACCTAGGAGTATTCACTATAATGAAGTTCTTGGATTTGTGTTTTTTTTCTAATTTACTACATGGCTAAGAAAAATAAATTATATGGCCTTCAATATATTTTGTAAACCATGATTAGTCATGTAGCTAAGCATGATCATCTTACCTTATCATTTAGTGTTTTTATATCCACTCTTATTTTAAAGGTAAATATTTCTATTCTTGAGAATGAGGGTGAAGGGGCTAAGTCCATGCCCTATGATGGAGTAATAGTTAGATGTATGAACCTCAAAATCACTAACTAATGTGCTTCTCCATCTACCAATTAGAAGAAAAAGAAGAATGAGTTTATAAATTTAGTACAAAAAATGATTAAAACCATGGATGCAATGAAAAATATGTCATATTAGTAGATTTTCTGTAAAAAGAGAATGATTGAAAAAATTCAAGAAAAGGATGCTATAGATGATTTTGAGTACAATATTAGCATTATAATGTCATCTAACGGTGAGGAATCTAAGAGCGAAGAGAAAGTTGAAACACCTATAGTTGAAAATATTGAATAGGAAAAGCAGGCTAGACCAAGTGGTGCTACTGAATTAGAGATAGAATAAAGGGTCAAATAGATAGATGTAGAGAAATATTAATGTATCTTTCTTGTGTTAGTCCTTTTTTATTGTTAGCCTTTATTGTTCTTTGTCAATTCTAGTCAATCTTTCCTCATTCTTATTTTATTCAATTGCATGTATGTTAGTTTTGGTTGAGCGTCTTGGCAAGAAAAAACTATTTTAAATTATGAAAATTATATGTTCTTTCTTCTATGGTTATATTGATATATTTCCTACTTTTATTCTTAAGTACCAATTTTCAATGCATTTTTAAATTTTTCATGAGCTTATGTATGTTTAATTCATCATTTTTCTGAGATATTATATATGAAATAAGTATTTATTACTTTATCCTTATAATTAGTTATTCTTATGTAGGTCCAACACTTATCCTTGGTATATGAAAGATTTCAATATAATACATCGCATGCTTATAGATGTTTAAGCCATCAACCTTGGTTATTACATATAAAATTTTTCTACCAATCAATATTATTCAATCTCTGTATTACCTTTCTTTTTAGGCCTATTTCATGATCATATTGGTATTCACTATTTGGGAAAGTATATTGATCAAGGGTTCTTAATGTATTGGGTATTTATAAGCTCTATATTTATAGTAGATTTTATGATGCTCTCTAATATCTTAGTATCAACTTAATTTTGGATATGGTACAACTACAAGCTTTATATTGTTGATCTCATTTTGAGCAATATATGCATTGGTCTATTTCATTGACATAGTTCCATTTTATTATTGGTATTTAGAGTACTAAATATGTGAAATGAGATGCAAACTTTGTATTATTTTCAATATAGTTCATGTACTTAGTAGCAAATTTTGAGCATGATTTTTGGCATAAATTCAACCCCCTCCCACTTCCATCCTCACTTGTATTCCTTGAAAGCACATATTTTATATCTTTTTGCAAATGTCAAACAAGGGAAAGAATAGAAGAAAATGCAAAGAAGAAAATGGAGTTAGAAGATTAGGATAAGTTTGAAAATTTTCATGGCTATCCATTCTATCTTAGATTCCCTATAGATGTATGTGTTGTGTTTTCCATCTTCCAAAAGAAAGTGTTTTTATCATGTCCAAATAAGAGGAGATTATTGATCAACTTAGAGATTTGGAATGTCAAAATATATGTTGGTCATCATGGAGGATGATGCATTGAAAAATTTCTAGATGATTAAGCTTATTACCAAAACAATAATCCTTTGGTTATCCAAATCATCATTTGCTCAATCAAATGGCCCAATAGATCCTTGGATCAAATGGTCCAATAGATCAATCAAGCCCACCTAAGTTTAATGAAATTGAGAGCTCATGAAGTTTAGTTAAAAGAAAATGCATCATTCTTAAGGTTAATTGACCATTCCATATGTTACTTGACCCAAATCAATGAAAAGTTCAAAGTTGAGAAAAAGGAACATGCTTCTTAGGGTTAATTAACTTAGGCATAGGTTGATCAAATTTAGGTAAGGTTGATCTTTTAGAAGATAAATGAAAAAAATAAAAAAGGCTAAAAGGCCAAAAATCCCATTAAATAATGTAAGATGAGAAAAGCATTAAGAAGTAAAGGTTAACATTTTTTTCAAGGATGGAGCATTCATCTAAGGATATCATAACTCTCATGGTCATTGATGCACATATGAAGATGGATCATTAGATGAAGAGTGCTATATCAACATTAGTAAGGAAGACTAAAGTGAACTTTGGAAAAAAAATCTTAAATGTGTAAAGAAATGAGCTAAACTAATAAAAAATTTCTCTTATGCTTTTTTTTCTATATCTCTTGCATGATCTATGCTTATTGAAACACCACAAAATTTCGGGTCTTGGCATCGCAACTGAAAATATGGCTAAGTGTCAAAACGATTTACATGTCACCCTGTTATGGTAGGTAGCATAGCACTCTGTTACACTATGTAGCATAGCACAACATAGCACTCTATTATGCTGTGTAGCATAGCACAACATAGCACCCTGTTATGCTACGTAGCGTAGCATAGTACCCTATTACGCTATGTAGCGTAGCGTAGCACCTTGTTACATTATGTAGCATAGCACAGTGTAGCACCCTATCATGGTATGTAGTGTAGCACCCTATCATGCTACGTAGTGTAGCACCATGTCTACTACAGCGTAGCACCATGTCTACTACAGTGTAGCAATCACATCTACTGCAATGTAGCACCCATGTCTACTACAGTGTAGAAACCACGTCTACTGCAGCGTACACTCATGTCTATTGCAATGTAGCACCCTGTCCAGCATTGTTGCCAATGTCTTGTGTCCCACATGTAACATGGAACAAGCATGGTCCCACCCACCGCATTGCCACGTGACACTTGATTCGCATTTTGGGCTAACCCTAGCCCTATAAATACCCCTACACCCTCTTTTGAAAAAGGAAGGAAGAAGGAGGAAGAGGGTTGACATTCATTTCTTAGTAGTAATGTAGTTATCACTTCCATTTGGCATTTGGCACTTTGGCATCTTGGCACTTAGCTCTGTGGGCAAACAAGACCTAGAGCACACTACACTGTTAGAGAGGCAAAGCTACACTGCAGCCCCATTGCAACCCTGTACAACATTCCATAGTACACCATGGCTACTAACATGACATGCATAGTTCATCACAGTGAGCACCAAAATTCACAGCCTGACACCACCGAGGATGGGACTACGCTCCCACTGCACTTGTTGTACACTATGTACCTTTTGAGACCCTTTGTGAATTAGCTACACTCCCTCTTTTAGAGCGATGTACTACTATTCTCAAACTCTATTGCATTTGTTAAGCATTTCTCTTTGGCATTTAGCATAACACTTGTATTTTCTCATTTTTTTTCTCACTTTTTGTACATATTTGTATGTTCACATCATAGTTCTTAGGCTGAGACATCCTGCTATGCTCTAGCTTTCATAGACTTGATGCCTATGTGTAATGTAGTATAAACTCTTCTTGCACATGGTCATTTTAACACCACATAATTTGCTATCTGATCAACAAGACCGTTCAAGCACCTTGTAGGCTGTACGCCTATGGACCTCTCGATGCTCCAGCCACTAACATTTTTGACCGTCATAGTTTTTGGCGCTAGAAGGAGGGCCTTTCTCTGTGTCCTTTCTCCATGCCATGGGTAATCTTGCATGCTATCTGTACCCTATTACCAGTAACCTACTAGCATAGATGTGACACCCATGTGGTTGTCTACACACTACATGGTGTAGATTGCTGACCACGACAGTTCCTCTGGAACCCTATAGGATGAAAGCCTAAAATTGTCTACTACATTACACTACCTATGTCTTGTGTAGTGTAGCAACACTATCATCGTAGTGGTTTCTAAACTGACAACTATGTTACGTTACCTATCTACTATGTTACGCTACCTGTATCCTGTGTAGCATAGCGACACTATCAGCGTAGTGGTTTCTAAACTGACTACTGCATTACATTATCCATTGTGTTACGCTATCTACTGCATTACACTATCCACTATGTTATGCTATCTAATACATCACATTGTCCACTGCGTTATGTTGTCTACTACCTTACACTATCTACTGTGTTATGCTATCTACTATGATACCCTGTCCCCTCATAGTTTTTAGCTATAGTATACCAAGCTCCAGCATAGCAAGTGTAGCACTAGAGTTGGCCATTTTCAACAGTTTTGATACTTAGTATTTTTTCAACATTTTCATACTTAGCATTTTTTCTATATTTTTATACTTAACCATTTTCATACATTTTTTTGCTACTGATAGACTTAGTCATTTTTTTGCAGTTTTTTAGAGTTAGCCATTTTCTGCAAATTGCACTTCTCAAAACTCGATCTCTGAATATGAATTCAGATCAACCTTCCACATTGGTGTCTAACACATTTGACACTACAATCTAGCCAAATCATGTCACACTAAGCCATGAACAATAAAATTTTGTTTGTGCCAAAATGCAAGTAGGATTACTATTGGATTACCTTGATTTGGAGGCAAAACAGGACTATGAATGAGTCCACCAAAACGGATGAGAGTACAACCCCTCCTTGTTTGACATAATCCCACTCACGGAGTCCTACCACCAGTTTTTGTCCCAACTCATCCATGCAAACAAGCATGATGCAAGGAAAACCTACAAGGAAGCCTCACAAAAGGAAGAAGATGAGTTCAAGGCCCACTCAGAGCATGAGATCCCCCTTCACACCATCTTCCAAAGACCACTCCCTAGCACAACCCCTCCTTGGTTTGGTCCATCCATCCTCTTCGAGATGGTAACCATGCTAATTCAGCCTTCCTCACAAGAAACTAATGCATTTTCCCAATACTATGCTCATGCAGGGACCACCTCCCAGCCCTAGACATCTTAGGTATCCTACATTTCAGCTATCTCGTTGGCATTAGTAGTGTTCATCCGACCCACTTATGTGTGGCCTACTTCGATCACTACATCCATTGCTCAGCCAACATGCCAGCAACCATTTACTATGATGTCAAACTAGCAACACTCATTTGGTATGACGTTAAACTGGCAACAACCATCCACTATGATGTTAAATTAGCAAACTCCACAACCAACAATTCTACCCTATGCTATGCAACCACCACAAGCCCAGCCAATGCAATCGGCTAGCACATCCCCAAGCTTGGACCAGGCATTCCAGCTAATCCATAGCTTGAAAGAGGAGATCAACTGACTCAAGATTACCTCCTCTGATACCATCAAGGTCGTGGACTTCTACGGAGATGACCCCATAAGTCCTACGGTACCACCTCTAACTCTCCCAACTGGGGTCCAGTTGCCACAATTCACCAAGTACAATGGTGAAGGAGATGCTAATGCACACTTGGTCACATTTTGATCTAAGTGCCTACTCCTTCAAGCCTGGCCATAGGCCATCATGTGCATGTTCCCCATGTCATTCATTGGCAAGGCCTTAGACTAGTATTATGCGCTACCCAAGGCCTCAATCTCCTCGTTGGAGGATCTCATAAGCAAGTTTGTGACACACTTCAGGTATAACCTAAAGCCTAAAGCAACCCTCGACCAGCTCATGCAGGTTAAGCAGGGGCCTCTAGAACTCATGCCAAAATTCCTCCAATGTTGAAATGCTACATTGAGTGAAATGCATGAAGCCTTAGTGGAGACACATCTACTGGCCACCTTCAAAGGTGTAGTAAATGACTTCAGTAAGTCCAAACTATATTATCTAGCCCCAAAGTCTCTTAGCCAAGCCTTTGCCCAAACAAAAGGCATAGAGAAAGTAGCACAAGCTAGCAATGACCCAGCCTGCATGGCTTATAGAAACCAACATGCTCGTAAGCAAAACACAACAATGACAAAAATGGCTGTGAGCACAAAAGTAATGAACTGGGGCCCAATAGCTAAGCAACCCAATGCCTTAGTTGACAAAACTACCAACTCTAGTGCTAACTCACCTACATCGGTAGGGGCCACCCCAAGGCCCAACTTTCAGTGCAAGGACTGCTCAAAGTATACACCACTACCAATGGAACCCTCTAAAATATTGGAGCAACTCTTGAAAGCCAGGAAAATCCAATACAAACATGTATTAGAGATTGCTTACCAAAAACATGATAGGCACTGCGAACTGCTAAAGAACCCTACCTCAGCAGTACCAAACGAGCCCCCAATCCCACAACACTTCAAGCTAGATCAATACTGTCATTACCACTAGTTGTCTGGTCATAGTATGGAAAACTATCATGCTTTGCAGGATGACCTACAAAGAATGATAGAATGGGGCCAATTGTTGCTAGACACAACAAGCCAATCCAATGCAAATGACACCTCCTATGTCATAAAATCCATTAGCATAGGTGGCAAGCCCAAACCTATGCAATAACCTTTTGTGATCTGTGTGCCTCTTAACAAGGCAAGGGTTCCCTCAGCCTCCACAAGCAAGAGGACTCCCTTTGTTATCAAAGTACCACCTCAGGCACCCACAACACCCTTTGTGGTTAAGGTTCCAAACCAACCATCCGCTAAGATGTTAAACTAGCATGACACAACAACAAAAATCACTAAGTAATCTTTCGTCATCAAGGTGCCACAATGAGTTGGTCACATAATAACTCCTAAAATAACTCCTAAGCCACCCTTTATCATAAGGGTGCCACAACTTGATGGCCCCTCACCTACTCAAAGCCCAACAATGGGCAACATCTTGATCCTTTCTCCTTCAAGGGTTGACCCAACTCATAACCCAAGTAGGCCTACCAAATGGTAGCACAAGAGGATGAGCGAGTGCCTCGCGACCCCCATGGCTAAAGCAAAGGCTATAATCAACAAGCAACAACCAAACATTGGGGTTCCTACCCCCAAGAAGGCCAAGAAAACCAAGCCTAAGCCCACTCCCTGAGAGATTTGTCTTTCAAGCCACATGGAGGAAATCAAGGCCAGCACAACAACCAATGACAAATACTTCATAGCTACACTAACCCAAGTAAATCAAATGCTCAAGCAAAAGAACAAAATGTTGAGCTTGTACAACCTGGTCATGATCTCATCTACTCACTTCCAAGCATTGGCCCAAATCTTGGCCTCCATTCTTGTTACGGAGGACATCCCTGTAAATGAGGCATCCATTCGTGCAACAATGTTGCCCCCTACACCACAAGAATTGGGTTCAAATCTCTATCCTTTCATGATGATGCAATCAAAGTTAACCCCAAATGAGGGGAGGTCACTATAGCTCCACTATCCATTAGCATATGTGTTGGGTAGTGTACCATTCGCAGAGTACATGTCTATGATGGTGTAGCAACAAACGTAGTCTTGTACTCCATCATTGATAAATTAGGTCTAGCAGATGAAATTAGGCCAACCAAAACCATGTGTCTAAAATTCTTCAACAAATCACGTGTCATAGTCAAGGGTACAATTAACTTAGGCTTCCTGGTAGGAGAGAAATTCCCCACTAGTGCAGATTTCACTGTCATAGAGGAGATGCTAGGTTTCAACATGATTCTAGGCAAGCCTTGGCTAGCCCAATTAAGGGCCATCTCCTCTCCCATCCACCAAGAAATCCACCTTCCATACAAAGGTGGTCAAGTTATCATCCATGTTGATAATGCTTCCTCTTCAAATATCCATGACATAGACATGGTGCAAGTTTTGGAAGAAGAATTCTTTGGTGGTACACCTACGACAACAAACATAGCACCTAAGGCTAACACACTTGAACAAATGGTTGAAGCCAATAGCTTCCTAGAGGATCCTAAGCGTTGCATGCTCCCTAATCCATGCCCAATTAGGAAGCAACTACATGATCAAGACTCTTGCTTGGCCAAAAACACATTAAGCACCAGCTTACCCTTTGTCTTCATTGGCCATGCATTTTTGGTTTTTTCTTGGGTTGCATTTGTTCATGCATTTACATTTCACCTACCTACCTAGTTTACACACTACTTCACTTTTTTTTCCACATTTCTACTTTGTTTACACATTCATCTACTTAGCTTGTGCATTGCATTTGAAAAACAACAACAAAAAACATGGCCTAAAAAGGCCTTAAACTAGCCTATGGCCTAGAATAGCCTAAAACTATCACATTTTGCATTGCTTTTCTTTCATTCATACACTTTAAATATATTTACAATAGGCGTTTATTGATGTTGTTTTCTTTCTAGTTGATTTTTGCAGGATCTTGCAGGCACACAACATGACTATGCATGCAGCATCGCTCCTTACACAAGCAAGGTAAGCACTAGTCCGCTATGACTATAAACTGCCACAACCCGTCCTTGGGTCATGACATTAAACTGGCACAATAGTTCATCCTTAGGTCATGAAGTTAAACTGGCACAACAGCTCGTCCTTGGGTCATGACGTTAAACTAGCACAACAACTTGTCCTTGGATCATGACATTAAACTACCACAACATCCACTATTTGCTACGATGTTAAACTAGCATCCAATAGTCTGCTAGGTCTATAAACTAGCACATCATGCTCTATCAGGAACTTAAACTGGGTTCACAGTCTACCAAGACTTTAAACTAGCATGTTGCTAATCTGTTCGAGCACTTGCCATTGGTGAACTCCTTTGGGGCATTCGCAGCGTCATCGTCGCCCACCATTTTGTTGATCTTTTGGAGCACTTGCCATTAGTGTGACCTTTAGGGCACTCACAGTGTCATTTCCTTGGCACTTTCACTAGCTTCTTGAGCATTAGCAACTGGCACAACATTTGACGCATTTATGGCATCTTCGTATCTAGCACTTGCAGCATCTTTGCATCTGAAATTTGCACTTGCATTTCACATTGTGTGGTTTTCTTGTCTTCTCAGAGTTGTGTTTGTAGGATGAAACCTTAGAGGTAGTCATGCAAAGATGCATCTCATTATAGCATCAAGTCACCATATTACGCTAATGTACATGATTGGACTAGTTGAGCCACTCAAGAGTGCACATTCCCCTCATCCTTATTATAGCCTATACACATCCACTCCATCATCTCATATCCTCTCATCTCCCACATACTCATGATTACACATCCCATGGATGCATACACAATGTGATGCATATGGCATTCTCTTCACATCAACTATAGAACCTATGGTCGATGTAACATAACTCGTCTTGTGGGGAACCTCTGTTGCATGGTCAAAGCCTAAGCAAATGTAACATGAATCATCCCTAGGAGGAAAAATCTATCCTACAGATGCAATGTGATGCATCAAAACAAATCCCATATCCTTGATGGCCAACTTGCACCTAACATTCAGTAGTAAGCTGAACCCAAAGAAGGTTCGCCTCACAAAAAAAATGAATGGGGAAAAACACATCCCCAAGAAAATTGACAATGCTACAACTTTGCAACTGGCCTAGACTTAGATTGACTTTAACACTCTCATAAGAATTCCCATGAGAGGTCAACATTTTAGGGGCAAACCACTTCATGCCATGGTCATTGTCAGCTATGCTAAATTTGCAAATTACATCATGATCCACTGTTTGCATTTCATTTCACCATTTAAATTTCATCTCCCTAGCATTTCCTATATCCCTTGTCCCTCAGCATACCCATATTCACATAGTGCTCTTGAGCATGGTGAAACAACATCCCTATACCAACGAGTCATGTTGGTGACATGTCTTCTGTGGTGTTTTTTAATTCTTTGTCAACATCTCTCGGGCCACTCCTCTAGACATCAACAAAGAGGGGACATTGAAATACCATAAAATTTTGGGTCTTGCCATTACAACTGCAAATATGGCTAAGTGTCAAAATGATTCACATGTCACCCTATTACGCTGTGTAGCGTAGTGCAGCGTAGCACTCTATTACACTACGTAGCGTAATGTAGCGTAGCACCCAGTTACACTATGTAGTGTAGCACCCTGTTATGTTATGTAGCATAGCACAACATACCACCTTGTTACGCTATGTAGCATAGCACAACGTAGCAGCTTGTCATGTTGCATAGCATAGCAACATGTCTACTACAGTGTAGCACCACGTCTACTATAACATAGCAACCACTTCTACTGTAGCGTAGCACCCATGTCTACTGCAGCATAGTAACCACATTTACTGTAGCATAGCACCCATGTCTATTGTAGCATAGCACCCTTTCCAACATTATAGCCAACATCCTATGTCCCGCACGTAACATAGGATGAGTGTGGTCCCACCCACCACACTGCCATGTGGCACCTGATCTGTATTTTGGGCTAATCCTAGCCCTATAAATACCACTGCACCCTCTTTTGAAAAATGGAGGAAGAAGGAGGAAGAGGGTTGACATTCATTTCTCACCAGTAAGGCAGTTGGCACTTCCATTTGGAATTTAGCACTTTGGCATCTTGCCACTTAGCTCCATGGGTGAACGAGACCCATAGCACACTACATTGATAGAGAGGCACAACTACACTACATGGTACACTGCAACCCCATTGCAGCCTTATACAACATTGCACAGTACACCATGGCTACCGACCTGGTAGGCATAGTTCATCATAGTGAGCACTAGACTTCATAGCCCAACACCACTAAGGCTGGGACTGTGCTACCACTGCACCTATTGTACACTGTGTACCTTTTGAGACCCTTTGTGAATTAGCTATGCTCCCTCTTTTGGGGTAGTGTACTACTATTTTCAAACTCTGTTGCATCTCTTTGACATTTAGTGTAACACTTTTATTTTCTCATTTTTTTTCTCACTTTTATAGTTCTCAGGTCAGGACACCCTACTACTCTCTAGCTTTCCCGAACCCAATGTCTGCGCGTAACATAGTATAAACTCTTCTTGCACATGGTTATATTAACACCACGTAAGTTCCTATCTAATTGACAAGACCGTTTAGGGCACCCTATTTCCATTTTCTGTAGCACAGCCCTAGTATGGGTTTGGGGTTAGGCTATACGCCTGTGGACCTCTCGATGCTCTAGCCACCGACCTTTTCAAATGTCACACTTGTATTGAATGTAATTCAATCTATTATGATGTTCAAAAACCATCATTTTACTTTTCTTGTTTTGATATTTTTTTTAAGAACTTTTGTCTTAAAATTCTAATTGTAAAAAATGGAGACTAAAAACCCTTGAAACTAGTGTTTCTTCTTCAAGGATTTGAAAATTATAAGGAAACCCAGGAATAAAATAGATTGGATAGCCTTATGGAGTGGACTAGGCCCAAGCCAAGCTACTATAAATCTTGGTGTACACTATTCATTTTATTTTATTTCTTGCATGTCATTTTTAATCAATTGATGGAACTTCTTTTTTCAGAAAACCCATCCTTAGGAAAAATAAGGTACAGAACTCTTGTTCTTCATCCAGAAGGCATGAAAATTTGGGTTTTTAAATCTTGTTCTTCATCCAAAAGTCATGAAATTTTTTACTCAAAGAACTTCTTACTTGTAAACTAAGAAGATTCTCTCGGCCAGTTTATAGATATATATTATAAATATATAACTAAGCTAGTGATCACCAATCATCTGCTATAGTGATGATTTAAACACAATAGATAAAAATATTATAAGATCATGGAATGCGTTATTGAATGATCATAAACATATTGTAATACATCAAAAATGATCAATGTACAAATTTGCATAATTGAAAAAGTATAGTTACAAATGATCTGACATTCAAAATGGTAAAAATTAGTTGACATAAAAGAATGAGATCATTCTTCATTAGATTTAATGTGTTGCTCTTCATCCAATCTACTTTGAAGGTGCGAAGCCTTAAATATCTTGATATATCTTTCTTTGGAGATCGGAGGGAATATCTTCAAACTTTCAATACTCCTCTCTCGAGATAGTGCCACAAATGTAAAACCTATTGTTTCTCTGCTACCAACATCTATACACGATTTTTCCAATGTCATTCCCTATGACTTATGTATCGTTAAAGCCCATGCTAATCTAAGTGGTAGTTGGCGAGATCCTCCACGTATGATTGGTAAAATGGGTACTTGTTGAGGATGTTCATTATCATACGGTACTCCAATATAGGAGTCAAACTCAATGATGACATACGATGGCAACTGTGAAGGTTGACAGTGTGGACTATATATTATTTTCTTAATGACTCCACATGCACAATTAACCAATCCTATTTTTAGCCATAGATTAACAGCGAGCATAACCCTTGCATCCTCACAAATGAACACTACTCAGTCCAATTCTCCTTCTAAATCATCCAAAAATTTCATACCATTTTTCTTTCTATCTACTATGCACTGTGCAACTGGCTTCTGCATTTTCAGCAATATTTTTTCATTATGCATATGCACTTTATCCTTTGTATCAAACAAATGCACAGAATCCTCAAATCCATCTCGCCGATCCGATGTTGATGGAAGTTGCATTCTTAGACTTAAAAATTCATAATCCTCATCATTCATCTTTCCTTCTCATATATTCATCAAAACTTCTCTAAATCTTTGTTGTTGTGAATCATCATCCCTTTGTCTATACACAACATCCAAGGTTACAAATTTATTGAATACCAACCACAAATTCTTCACATGCATCTGAGATGATATGTACGGTATAACATCTTTAACAGATGGAAGTTGTGCAAGATCTCCAATGAGTATCATAGATCTACCACCAAAGTTATCTAAACGATTATCTGGAAATATTTCCTTAAGCCTTGGTCAATGCTTCTAAGCAATTTTCCACCTATGAAACTCATTTCATCTATAATAATATACTTTAAGAATTTGTATTTATTTTGCAATGATGACAAAGTTGATGCAGCCAATGGTTTGTAATCTCCAATTCCAATCTTCAACACAGAATGTACTGTAGTTGCATTAATATTATATGCTGCAGCACCAGTAGGGGTGAGCACCAATAAGCTATTCTTTCCGAATGAGCAAGTTTGACTAAATTCTTTACGAATCGTATCAATGAGATATGATTTTCCTGTGCTTATTGTACCTTGAATAATCATCAATAGAGGAGAAACTTTATCCATTTCGAATTTTTGCATATATAGATGGCCAGTGATAATCTTGTAGCATTTTTTCTGTTGAACTCATAGAGAAGATATGTCCACTTGATTGTCATTATTTCTTGAATGTTTCATTATCCCATGTGATCTATGACCATGAAAAAAATATGTAGTAATCTTTGCATCATCTTCTCCCGAATAGCTGGTTGATCATTCGTTCAGGCTATCTCAATCTCTTAATCCAAGCATTTCGAGTTCACTTCATTGAAAATGAGCTGATGTAAGTAGATGTCGATTTAGTACTTCAACATCATATTCAACATCATCCTATATTTCTAGAATAATATTTCTATACTACCACTCTTCCTCGCAAGCACGTTCAAAATCTTCATCAAATGTCTCTTCTTCCAATTCATAGATGTGTCAAACAGAAATCCATTTTTGTTCAATTTCTTCATCATTTCTTCTCAGATCGTGTTTGACATCTCTAAAAGGATAGTGTAGTAATAGTTGTGCCCAACAGTAATCTATCCATTTCTCCTCTCCTACTCTTGGAGCTACTTTAAATTTTGGAAATGTTCTTACAACAATTGGTCGTAGTTGAGGCTTCCACACTGGTAGCTCTCTCTTCTTCGAGATAAAGGTAAAATATTTCATAGCATTCAACAATGAAACTCCTTCCATTTCTAATGGTATCTTTTGATATGCATTGATAATGGTTGTATATGGTTCCGGTTCCTCATCTCCATCTAGATCTAGTATAACTCTTTTATACATATCTCTAGACACATTTATAGTATCAAATAGTTGACTGCATTCAACTAATGGAAGTTCATATAGCATATGAAACACTTCCATGGCACCTATGTCTCTATCAGTTGCAGCATTCATCATGAGTCTTTTGTATGCAGTCATTGCATTTTCTTCAGGGTTTTGAGATTTGGCAATACAAAGTAATAAATCATGAAAGCATCTTGACTTCTTTTCATATTTTGCTACATATTTTGCAATATATTTAATAACATATTTGTCAAGGACCAGTTGAAAGTCTGTGTTTACTCTCCATATTTGAAGGATCATTCTATTATGAACATTCAACCTTGGATCATTTTGACGTGGTTCATATGTAACATGATTGTTGTTTTCTGGATCTTGAAAGAGATCTAATTGAGCTCACAATGGCCATGGAACATTATACCTAAGGTAATAAATTGAAGTTATAAAATTATTTTCCTAGATCCCATACATTCATGATGCAAATAAGAATCTAGGTATTCAAAAAAATATAATTGTACCTGCAAACTTGCATATGATTTCATATTCTTAAACACGTTCCTCTCTTACATTGTGTGTGTCA
>MNCI01015474.1:46217-176013 GCA_015680685.1 Gnetum montanum
TATTAGACTGTGTTGTGTGTGTAGACGACAATCATACAACAATGGATTGGATCTAGAGGAAACACTTGGAATGGACTGGTGTTGAAATAGTTGTGCAAGGAACAAGATTGATGATGCGCTTATGGATGGATAACAAAAATTGCAATCTTGGCATTGGCAGCAATAGACTTCTTCTTTTCTCTCTCTCTTCTCTCTTCTCTCTTAGCTTCCAAATAAGTCTGGATGTCAAATGTGTACATTGTTCACTCTTGTTATCATGAATACTAATTTTATCATGTATTGTAATGATGATCCATTCACATGTCACCCCATTTACCATTAGTATCATTCAATTCAGTAATCCCATACCTTCCCAATATTTTGTAAGGAACCCGAGGATGAGTTTTCATTTAGTCATGGGGGTATGATGAGCCGTGATATCACATTAGCCACGATATTGTGTTGGCCCCTACGATATCATGTACACGATATCACAGCCTGTCACCAGTTCTATAAATAAGAGGTGGCTTTCCCTTGTTCCATCATCTAGATCTAGACCCTTAGCCGAACTATAGCAGTTTTACCATTCCAAAGTTAAAATAATTTCCATGTGCTTGCAGTAGGAGTCTCAAAGTGAACAGATCTTTATTCGAGCAAATTATACCTGAGCACACATTTTTGTACAGTAATAAAGAAAAAAATTTTGATAAACCTTGTAGCATATGGACTAAGCTAAATAGGATTTGAATTATCGTTAAATGTTTAAATGCTTTCCTAGATAATTAATCTCTCTCAATCCTTGACTCTCTTAGTTAAATGCATTCAGTACAACCGCTTTGAGCACGTTTGTAATGCTTGGTAACTCAGTAATGAGTAGCATTGCACTGGTTAAGGGTGTGTGCGAAAAGTGGGAATAGATACTAGTGCTCGAAGGATTAGAACTTAGTTAGTGAATAGTTAGTCACTTAGTCTCTTCACCCTTCCTTGTTAGCATAACACGTTAAAAAGATAAAAGACATAAAAATCATATACCTCAGACTTACTTAACCATACAACCATGACAATACAAGTAAGTCTAGGAAGAAAATGATTGATTAACCTTAAGTGTTCCATTAGGGCACGTTAGCACTTAGTCCTTGGATTTCAACCAGATCGTGCGTGAGATGCTTGTATTCAAGTAGTTAAAAATTCAAGGTACTTATATTATTAGAAATGTTAAACAAGCATTTAACCATTTATCTTATCTACAATGATTGTTCTTATACATATTTATTTTGCACTTTGAACAGGCATCTAAGAATTCCTATGCTTATTCCTATAGATACTTCAAAGTCTTACTACATACTAATGTTAGGAATAAATGTCATAAGGATCATTAGTATTTTACTTATGTAATCAATGATTACTTTAACTATCCTCTCTTTCCCTTGGTATGAAAGATAACAACTATTATTATTTCACCCATTTCCAATGTCACTTAGAAGGATGTTGCATTTCCTAAGTTTTCAAGGCATTCTTATGTTCCTGAAACTATGAAGAATTTGTCAATGATGGGGTTCTTAGCTGATGAGAGTGATTACTCTAGCGGTTACTCTAGTAGTTATTCTAATTATTATAGTAGTTACTCTAGCAGTTTATTCTAATTATTATAGTAGTTACTCTAGTGGTTTATTCTAATTATTAAAGTAGTTACTCTAGCGGTTTATTCTAATTATTAGAGTGGTTACTCTAGCGGTTACTTTAGCAATTATTCTAATTATTAGAGTGGTTACTCTAATTATTAGAGTAGTTGCTCCCAAGCTTATAAATACAGTGCCCAGGTGCACAATTGGAAGGAAGTCTTTTTAGCAGTCAAGTAGCAAAAATCTTGTAGTCTATTTGAAAGTTAGAGTATTTTCCAAGTGCCCGCAGCAGGAGGTCTAAGTGTGGATGAATCTTTATTCGAGCATTGTGTACCTAAGCAAACCTTGTGTACGGCAATAAGGACAAGCTCTTCAATTCATCCTTGTAGCACTTAAGATTTATTTTCTTACGCATTTCTTTTATTTTATTTTCTCATGCATTTATTTTATTTTATTTTATGCAGTTTAAATTTGTGTTATTAGCACAACAATTCATTTTGATCAATTAAGAAAATTGTTAAATTACACAAGCATGACCACTTCGAGCATGTGTGTAATGCTTGGTAATGCAGTAACAATTAGCGTTTGGTAATCCCAATAGTGTTGCATTGGTTTAAGATGTGTATGACAAGTGGGAATAGATGCTGGTGTTAGGATTAGCTAGAACTTAGTTAATGAATAGTTATGTTAAATTAGTCACTTAGTTACCTCTCTCCTTCCCTACTGGCACAAGACATAAAAACATAAAAGCTATAAAAATTATATGCCTCAAGCTTACTTAACCATACAATAGTGACATATAGGTAAGCTTGGGAAAACAACAATCAACCAAATTTTCCTTGTTCCAAAAGGACACATAAGCACTTAGTCCTTGGAATTTGACCAGATTGTGCATAAAACACTTGTATTTGTATGGTTGAGTGCAGGGGTACCTCACCACTCATCATTGGTGTCGTTGCCAAGGACTTAGTTTTTTGTGTGCTAATTAGAACCTAGGAAATCATTCACATTGTTGAAATGAATCCTTAGGGTTGATTGAGAAAATAATAAATAAGAATACATTGCACACTGAACAAACAAGTATGTCTCCTTCTTTGTACGAAAGCATCTCACCACCTAGGTCTGAAACAAGAAACAATTGATGGCATAATACAGATGATGTTGATCCGCCAGTCCCTCAACAAGTTCGAGTGGTATATATTCATCTTGATGAGTATATACCAGACTTTACCTTTATCCTCCATCAAAATGAACAATTTTTTTGGCAAGAATTAGAAAGTAACATAGTGTTACCTCCTGATCATTCAGTCCTGAGCATGCTTCTTTATGCTCTTATACGAATTGGCATGTCACACTTACATATAGATTACATTGTAAAAGACCATGACTCGAGAGAATACCATCCCACAGATGCACAAAGTCAAAGGGACTTGCAATAGGAGAAACATCAGAAAGATAGTAGGATCAAGAGATTAGATATGAACAACATCCCATGATTTGAAGGGGGATACAACGCTGATCCTCAAAATCATTTACAAGAATTTCATGATGCATGTGCCTTATAAAACATAGAGAAAAAATGGAAAAAACATAAGCTATTCCCATGGGCATTACTTAAAGAAGTAGAAAGCTAGTATCGATCTTTAGAACTAGAATCCATTTGTAGGTGAAGTACTATGTTAGAACTATTTAATGACAAGTACCAAATGTTCTCCCAAGTGTCTAACTTGTGAAACCAAATCCAAGGCTAGAAATAAGGAGGACATGAACCCTTGGATGCTGCCATGGGCTGATACTATTCACTGTTACATCGTTGTCCTAGCCATGGTTATTTACAAAGGGATCAACTGCACCATCTCATGGATGTTCTTAGGCATGAAACAAGAAGAACCCTTGGGACTTATGCCCAGGGGAGACTATCCAAGCTTAGGTCCCATCAAATTCAAAGACTATCGAAGCGAGTTTCTAAGGAAGAAGGTGAGCTATGGAAGAGAGAAATTTTGGAAGAGTATAATCGAGATCCTTCCCTTCAGAAGAGGGGAGTAAGATTTTGTGAAGATGAAGAAGAGTCACCACTCGAAGAGATGGTGAATAGGAAAAATTTGCCTATCCAAAAGATGACATCAAAAGTTTCAGCAAAGGTAGACCAAATGTGAAATTCCCTAGACAATAGATTTCAAACTATTCTTAAAATAGTAGAGGAGTCTAGAGAGCAAGGTAGTGAGAAAAGAAAAAAAAAAGAGGCTGAACATGCACGTAGCAAGGGTAAGGGCAAAGTTTTCATCGTTAAAGATGTTGTGGATTCAGAAACAAATAATGATAGTGGATGTGAGATATGTTAATATGACCATC
Organism: Gnetum montanum; assembly: GCA_015680685.1. Classification (NCBI taxonomy): domain Eukaryota; kingdom Viridiplantae; phylum Streptophyta; class Gnetopsida; order Gnetales; family Gnetaceae; genus Gnetum; species Gnetum montanum. The sequence continues at coordinate 50,171 of MNCI01015474.1, forward strand.
CTAAGGGATGTTGCCTTGTAATCTCACATCTATAGGAGTCTGGGGTGCATGCACTCAACCCACAATTGAACAAATGGCAAGCACCCCGAAGGTTACCTTATCCTCAAGGTAACCCAAGACAGTTCCACCAACCCTTAACATATTATCCTAGTGGAACTCCATCACAACTGATTGAGAAATATCAATAGTGGCAGCACCCACAATCATGGGGAATTCCACCACCAAGGCAACAGTATCCTTACCGACAACCTAACCACTATGGATATCACGTGCAATAGCCAATCTCCCCACATGACTCTACTGGTCACGTCACTCCTCAACCTCACTACCAAGCCCATGAGTATTATGGGACTCCCTCTTCTAGATGCCATATTCTACAAGCATATCATCCTTCTCATTTGGCCACATCTCTTCCACTAGTAGCTCCACTACCACTTGCTCTTGCGATGCAAGGTGAAATCCCTACCCAGCTGCAGCAACGTAACACAACGAGGGCTATTAACTCTCAACCTAGTATTGGTTCCAACAACCACATGAAGAAAAGACCTTTCTTTAGAACTAATGATCCAACCAAGCCCTTGTAATCACAAGCAGTTGATTCCTTAGATGCCTTAATATTAATCAAAACTTTAGAGCCCCCTTCAACCCAGTCACCGCACTCAATGCATATGGTCATGCTAACACATGTCGACACTGATTGGATCAAAGCTAGCCACCTTCCCAAGAAATTATTTGATCCCAGAAGTCCTCTGATATACTTACAAATCACTAGAAATGCGCTATGCAAGGCTCTTTTAGATTTAGGTTCTGGTGTCAACTTGATTTCTCAAGAAATGTACAAGGCCTGGAACCTACCTCCAATGAAAAAGAGTAACATCTGTCTAAGATGGCCAACCAATCCATCACTATCCCATTGGGACTGGTGATAGACATTGTTACCACTATTTATGGGTGGTTGTACCCAGCTAATTTCCTAGTGATTCAGGTGAACAACGGTAAGGGGGACTTCCCAATCATAATGGGAAAAGCATGGCTAAGCATAGTTGACGCATGCCTAGGAATTCATGATCTTTTCCTAGAAATATCAAAGAAAAATACATTCAAAAAGATCAAGAAGAAGAAATTTCCATGCATTGCATACAGTGACATAAGGTGTAATTGCGTGCAGAGGTCATGGTTTATGCAAAGTTTAGCATTGCCTGCATGCAATCAGTGTGCACAAGTGATTAACATACAAAGATGCTTGTATGAAGCAGCCACACAATGGGAAGACACCTAGTGGCTAATAGCTGATCAAGAAAGCAGTTCACTCATATGCATGGAACCAACTAAGGGTTTGACTTGTGCTTACATCGATAACATAGACATATTAGAGTAATTCCACTACTAACTTCCAAGTCTTAACCTTGAAAATATCAACTAGGGAAATTTGGAAATGCCTGAGAAATTTAAGCAAGAGCCCCTTGAGCTGAAACCATTGCCCATTGGTATGGAATACATGTTCCTTAAAAATGAAAAATCAGTAATTATCAACATTAAGCTTACTCCTAAACAAAAAGAAGAACTGCTAAAGATAATAAATAAATGGTCAGAAGCCTTTGCTTGGTCATATCCCAAATTAATTGTAATAGATCCTAAGATATGCCAACATAGAATTTACACTGATCCCTCCATGAAGCCTCAAAGACAACCATAGAGATGATTGAACCCTAAGCTGAAGCAAGTAGTTAAGGAAGAAATTGAACAGCTTCTCAAGGTTGGGTTCATATACCCCATTGTTGATAGTGAATGGGTTAGCCCCTTAGTTATTATGCCTAAAAAGGGAGGCAAATGGAGGGTGTGCATAGATTTCAAGTTACTAAATATGGCAACATTCAAAGATAACTTTCCATTTCCATTTGTCAACCAAGTCTTAGACACCATCGTAGGGCATCACTATTACAATTTTTTGGATGGATATAGTAGATATAACCAAATACAAATAGTCCTAGAAGACCAAGCCAAGACTACATTCACCATTCTTTGAAGGATGTTCGCATATAAACAAATGTCTTTTGGCATGTGCAATGCCCTACAACATTTCAATGACTAGTTCTAAGCATATTCCAACAGCAGATAGGGGATGGCATGGAGGTCTTTATGGATGACTTCTCCACTTATGGAGAAAACTTTAAGAAAGCCTTGGACCGATTGGAGCAAGTGTTAAAAAGATGTGTAGAAACCAATTTGAGGCTCAACTGGTAGAAAAGTGATTCAAGGATCCAAGAAGGCATAGTACTAGGGTAGAAAATCTCACACACATGGATAGAGGTAGAACCCAAGAAAATCAAAATTATCCAAGGAATTACCCATCAACCGAAAACTGTCAAAGATATTCAGCCATTCCTTGGATATACTGGCTACTATAGGATATTTATTAAGAACTTTTCAAAGGTTTCCAAACCATTGATGGAATTAACAAAATGGGACATACATTTTGAGTGGACTAGGGAATGCAAATTAGGTTTCCAAACTTTGAAATAGAAGCTAGTAGAAACACCTATTCTACAAGCTCCTGACTAGTCCAAACTATTCCATATCATGACTGATGTGTCCAACTATGCTTTAGGAGCTATACTTACATAGTTAGATGACTAGAAGCATCCTTATTACATCCACTATGTAAGCAGAAGTATCACTAGTGCACGAATTAACTACACTACCATAGAGAAAGAATTAATGGTTGTAGTGTTTGTACTAGAAGAGTTTAGAAACTATGTATTGGGATATAAAGTATATATACATACAGATCATAGTGCAATCTGGTTCCTCATGAATAATCCAATGCTAAGCCCTCATATCATACGATGGCTTATAATCTTACAAGATTTCGATTTAATGATGATCGATCGCAAGGGCACTGAGAATGTAGTTGTTGATCATTTATCTCATTTGCAATGGGACAACAAAGAGGATGAGTATTCAATTTCTGATCATTTCCTTGATGAATTTCTCTTTGTTGGTGTAGTGAATAATCAATCACCTAATGAGACAAACTGGTACAGTAGCATTCTTACCTATCTCCTCACCCAACAAACACCACAAGAGTTAAACCTTAAGAAGAAACAATAATTTCTTCATCGAGCCAAGTACTTTATGGAGATCAATGAGACACTTTACAAAGTGTGTTTCGATGGCTTGGTTCAATGGTGTGTTCCCAATATAGATCAACTATGAGTTCTCCAAGATGCTCATGAGGGTCGTTGTGGGGATCATTATGCTGGGAGATGAATGGCCATCAAGATCCTACTTGTAAGATATTATTATCCTACATTATTTCAGGATGCCCATCGTTTCTTCCAATCTTGTGAGCAATGTCAACATGATGGGGGAATCACTGCTAGAATGGAGGATCCGTAACAATGGATTCAACCATTAGAACACTTCGACATTTGGGGAATTAATTTTATGGGGCCGATTACACCAATTTCCAATGGAAAATATTATATTATTGTTGCCATTAATTACCTAACAAAATGGGCTAAATCAGCTGCTGTTAAAGATTGTACATCATCTACAGCTACACGATTTGTTCAACAACAAATCATAAACAAGTTTGATGTGTCGCATGCACTTATTTCAGACAATGATACACACTTCATAGGTGTAACTTTTTGAAAATTAATGCAATGCATAGGGGTTGAGCATAAATTGACTACACCATACCATGCCCAAGCAAACAGTCAAGCAAAAGTCACCAATAAGGAGATTACGAAGATATTGACAATAACCATTAGCAAGTTTAGGCAAGACTAGAGCACTAAACTAAATGATCCTCTTTGGGCACACCACTCCACATGGAAACTTCCTATAGGCTACTCTCCCTGTGAGTTAGTGTATGGTAAATTACCAATGCTTCCCATTCAAACTGATCTCCGTACACTATCCACAGCATGTGACCTCAACCTTGACCTTGATCTAGCACAAAAACAATGGTTAGTAACCCTTAACTTGCTAGATGAAAATCGATTAGCTGCCCTATCATCTAACAAATTGCACAAGGCTTTCAATAAACAACATCATGACCTAAGACTTAGGAAAGTTAAATATCAGCCAAGAGATAAGGTTCTCTACTGGAATCCCACACATGTGTCACACCGTACTAAATTTCAAACATTGTGGGAAGGACCTTATATTATTTATGCAACTTTTCATTTAAGGGCCATGACAATATACAAACCTAAGATCCTAGATAAGAAACTTTTGGTCAACGTGTAATAAACCAAACATTTCTAGGAGCTTAGGATAGCCAGTACACATGCTACCTCTCTTGATGGACAACCCTACTCACTATTTTGGATCTCCTCCTTCCAACTTAGTCATGGGGGAGATGGCCACCTATGCTAACTATTTTAGCCCCGTAGTTCTTTTTGAATTTTTGTTTTACATATTCTTTCAACTTTTCTTATTTTTTGCACCATCGTTCATGATTTTATTAGTTCTTTGTTTGCTTGATTTACATTTATTCATCATCTAATAAGTGCTCATGATGGTGGATTGAATTATATCATATTGATTGATAATGTTTGGTTTTTACCTTTGAATTATGATGTTGATATTAAGGTATGGTTCTTTTGGTAAAATAGGCAATGAGTCCATGTTGTCCACTCATCCATACAACTCTATAATCTCCTTTGGCTTGGAACTATACAATCCCTCTTTTTCTAAGTAAACTTTTAATGAATTGATGGCTGGGTACTTTTCAAACCAAGAAAGACTCAAAGGATGAAAAGGGTATGACTTCAAGGGGATTCGATGCATTTGTGTTGGCCATTCTCTTGGGTGCTTGGATGCTTTTTCTTGGGTTTTCTACCATTCTAACATTGTTCAAATATCAAGAAGCTGAGTGAATAAAAATAAGTCTTTTCATGGTGTGGTTCTCATGCATAAACATTAAAAAAAGAGAGAAAAAAGAGAAAAAGATGAGAATTCAAAACACACCTCTTAGACATAATAAAGCAATATGGGCTACAAGTGCTGGTTATGAAACTAGAAAGACATGTTACCCATGCCTGAAGGTTCCATCTAACTAAGGCCCTTCCTCGCTTCCTACTTCTTCATCTCGCTCTCCTCAAAATGGTGGTGACTCTTTGTGAAAGAATTCTTGTGCTTCAAGTGGATGGATTGGTCAAGTGTGTTGATGTGAGGTCACTGGATGTGGTTTTCTTGAGTCTAGATTTGGGATGAGTTCTACTCAGTCACATTAACTGTAAAATACACAAGGAACTTTACACAACCTTGTTCTTGGGATTCCATTCCATTCTCTCCTCTCCATATTTCTCCTCATTTTTCCACCTCATTGTTGGTTCTATCATTAGTTCATTTCTGGGTTGATGCATTGTTTTCCTTTGGTGAATTCTTATGGGTAAGTTTTTAACTCTTTCTTCCAAATGACATTACTAGAGCCTATGAACTCTTTGGTTTGTGGATTTATCAAGGAATAAAAGGCATGAGCCTACTTTGAGGAGGACCCACTGGTATTCCTTTTTTGGTGAAATTGTTAACTTATTTTTCTTAAACATTTTCTGTAATCAATCATTTCTTGTTTCATGCCCATCTATGGCATCAATTTTATTGGCGTTGTCATTGTTATTTTTCCCATCTTTCTTGTTCCTCATATTTTTCCATCTTATAGCTGCTAGAGGTTTGCTCTTAGTCGTGGGGGCCCAAGAACAAATTGTTCAATTTTCTCGATTTTACTATTCGCCTAACCCCTACACCTTGGTTAGTCACCTAGGATAAATCTCCAAACCAGTTTCTGCCATAACCACAACTTAGCCAATGCGCTTCATATCAAGGTAAGGTATCAACTACATTGTGGTTTATCTATCCTTACTCATTTGTGACTAAGTTGTGTGTGCAGATGGTGATCATATAAACAATGGACTAGGCTTGGAGGAAGCACTTAGGATGGAATAGAACTAGAGCATTTATGAAAGGAGCAAGTTTGGTGACGTGGCTATGGATAAACAACGGAAGGTACAATCTTAGCATTGGCAGCAACACGCTTCATTTTCTTTCTCTCTCTTTCTCTACAAGCTGCCAAATAAAGGCTTGGATGCCATTTATGCATGAGTGTTCACCACAATGGTCATGAACACTAATGTTGTAATATGCTTATTAATCTGTTCACTAGGTAGGTTGAGTCTATCATCCCATTCCACCTTCAATTGTCAATTAGTCAATAATCCCATACCTTCCCAATATTTTGTAAGGAACTCAAGGATGAGATTTCATTCAGTTGTGGGGGTATGATAAGAGCGGTTACTCTAGTGGTTTATTCTAATTATTAGAGTAGTTACTCTATTAGTTTATTCTAATTATTAGAGTGGTTACTCTAGTAGTTACTTTAGCAGTTATTCTAATTATTAGAGCGGTTACTCTAATTATTAGAGTAGTTCCTCCAAAGCCTATAAATACAAGGCCTATGCGCACAATTAGAAGGAAGTCTTTTCAACAGTCAAGTAGTGAAACTCTTGTAGTATGTTTAAAAGTTAGAGTATTTTCCAAGTGCTTATAGTAGGAGGTATAAGTGTGGACAAATCTTTATTCAAGCATTATGTACCTGAGCACACCTTGTGTATGGCAATAAAGATGAGCTCTTCAATTCATCCTTGCAACACTTGAGATTTTTTTTCTTAAACATTTCTTTTATTTTATTTTCTTATGCATTTATTTTATTTTATGCACTTTACAATTTTGTTACTAGCACAGAAATTCATTTTGATCAATTAAGCAAATCATTAAATTACACAAGCACAACCACTTCGAGCATGTGTGTAATGCTTGGTAACCCAGTAACGATTAGCGCTTAGTAATCCCAGCAGGGTTGCACTAGTTCAAGTTGTGTATGACAAGTGGGAACAAATGCTGGTGTTAGGATTAGTTAGAACTTAGTTAATGAGTAGTTAAGTTAAATTAGTCTCTTAGTTACCTCTCTCCTTCCCTACTAGCATAGGACATATAAACATAAAAGCTATAAAAATCATATGCCTCAAGCTTACCTAACCATACAATCATGACATATAGATAAGCTTGGGAAGACAATGATCAACCAACCTGTCCTTGTTCCACAATGGCGCATAAGCACTTGGGCCTTGGAATTTGACCGAATCATGTGTAAAACACTCGTATTCATATGGTTGAGCATAAGGGTACCTTGTCGCTCATCATTAGCTTAAATACTATTACTCTATGTTGTATTAAAATGGTTTGTAATGTCCTCCCAACTAATGGTCCATGTAACCTCCTTTAAATGACTCATTGTAAGATAGTACACATCAAAACTACCCATACATACATGAGTATAAGTTCCAATAGCACTAGTTTGTATAATACATAGATCTACACATGTGCTTTCTATTGTTGTAATGGTGGTAGTTAATTTACAAGTGATTGCTACTTTTAAGATACTTTTTGTTGCCACTTCTATGCTAGTCAATGATTTTTTTTCTTTCTTTTACCTAGTATGGACTTCATGATCTCACTTTATGAATCTATTGGCTCTTGCATGTAGTATCATTGGTATACCACATTATTTCTTTCCTCTCATAGAGTTTACAAATTAGAAATGCAAAAGGGAGAGTTTTCTTACTAGACATGAATTTTATAAACCTACACTTGATCTTCAAAAAGAAGAGGTAATCATATTAGTAAGAAAATTCTTACTCAAAATTGCATAGGCTTAGACTAAGAAAGAGATGATCTTGTTTAAATGAATCATGGGGTTGATGTAAGTTGTGCCAATTTTAAAATAGATCTTCTCATTCATAATTAAGAAGTTATACTCCTTATGGTCAACATTATACATGCATCAAATCCATTTGGTCTTGGTGTCAAAACCAAAACATGCAAATACTTCAATAATCCTAACCCCTATATTTGAAATGTCCAATGCTTCAACTATTAACTTGACCAAATAAGAGATACTAATATTTCCTACCTTGACTATGGAATAATACTACCTATCTTTCCAGGAGAGGTATATTTTATCTAGATACCACTCCCCATTGGTGGTTAATGTGGAATAAAGGAGAGAGATCTCTAGATGTGCTTTAACGTTTGATGGAGTTAACTTCAAGAAGGAGGGAACATTTGACCTTGAGTGAACACTATCCATCACAGCCTTCTTCATGGTTTCCTTTACATATTTATCTATGAGAGTAATTTTTACCTCTTAGGAGAAAACCTTCTTTTGAACTAATGCTTCTAAACACACTCACTACATGTGTTGGGCTTTTAATTCTTATGGCATAAATTATCTAGCTTGTGATTGTTGTCGTTATAGCTCTTAGCCACATCTACATCCTCCATGTATGCCTCTTAGTCTCTTCTCCCTACCCTGTAATGGACCTGTAGCCTTAAGAACTACTTTGAGCATAATCTACAATCATTGAAGAGTAAATATTAGTTATTAATAATTTTTCCTTAATTTTTAAACTCTTCTCAAATTATTAATTAAACTATATTCTGAAAAATTGGTTTTAAGGATTCAACATGATTGCAATTAATGTTTTCTAAGACCCTAAGAAAACTTAAAATGTCAAATTTTTAATTAATTTAATTAATTTACCATTATATACCTTCTCAATCAAAAATAAAGTGTCATAAAAATTTTCAAAAAGTACATTGTATCACCTCCATAACTAAAATTGAAATCTTGTGAGCACAAAGATTTTTAATAAGATGAAATTAGAGATCAAATGTGCAGACAAATGATGAAAAATGAAGAGAGAGATGTGGATATATATATTCAATCTCTATTCTACTAGGGTAGGTGGATGATGTGGTGACCACCATCAATGGGTGGTCCTACCCAGCAAATTTTCTTGTAACTTATGTAAGAAATAGCAAGGGTAAATTCCCTATAATTATGATAAGAATATGGCTTAGCATTATTAATGCTAAGCTATACCTTTGGAATCTCTCCTTGAAGATTGCTAAGGAGAATGAGCATAGCATCATAGAAAAGCAATGAGTCTCATGCATCATGGATAATAATACAAGATGTAACTATGTGAAAAAAGTCTATAGCATCAAAAAGACTACAATTCTAAAATGCAATATCTATGTAAAAAAAAAGTGTATGCAAAAGCGTCTATATGAAAAAACCATTAAATAAGAAGGCATCTAATGGTTTATAGCAAAAATAGAATACAAATCAAAAATATGCATGGAACCATATGATAGACTCACCAATACTTACATGGATTAACTAGATGAAATGAAAGAGGTCAAATAAAAAATTTTCCAAGAAGTCCACATTCAAGAAGAAGAAACTAGCTAAGAAAAGTTAGAAATTCTAGAAGAACTAGTATTAGAACCTATTTATCTTAAAATATTAGAACCTATTAGAACCTATTTACCAAAATCCTTAAAATATGTGTTCATAGAAAATGGTAAACTAGTAATTATTAATGGCTAATTGATAAAAAATTAGAAAAAAAAGTTGCTTGAGATCATCAAAAAGTGGTCAACAATCTTTTCTTTTGCTTATATAATGAAATCACAAACATTGATCCATGCATATGCTAACATCACATATACATGGACCCTATAATGAAGCCTAGGTGCTAGCCCCAAATGCAAGATAGATCCCAAGCTCAAGAAGCTTATCAAACAAAAGATTGAAACATTAATAAGGCTAGGACTCATTTATCTTATTGCAAATATCTAGTGTATTATTCTACTTGTTATTATATCCAAAATAGAAGGTAAATAGTGGATTTTCATAGACTTTAGGCTATTGAGCGTGGTAACCTTTAAGGATCATTTTCCTTTATCATATGTTGACTAGGTGCTGGAACTCATTGTAAGGAATAAATATTACAACTTTCTAGATTGTTGTAATAGATATAATGCTACTACATTTAAGAATATAATGCAATTCTTAGGGGTTGAACATAAAATTACTACATCTTATTAGCCTCAAATCAACAAATAAATTGAAATGAAAAATAAGAAAATTTCTAGAATCGTCATAAAAATAATTAGCAAATATAGGAGAGGCTAGAACACTAAACTAAATAATGTTCTTTGGACATACCACTGAACTTAGAAGCTTTCTATATGGTATTCTCCCTATGAACTAGAGTATGAAAAATTACCAAAACTATCATATCAAATAGAGTTCAATACACTTACCATTACTTGTGATCCTAAATTAAATCTCAATTTAGCAAAAAATGAGATATTAATGAATCTTAACATATTATATGAAAATACAATGATAGCACTAATGCCCAAATGAAGTCCACAAAATCTATTATAAGCAAGGGCACAATAGCAAGATTAGGCATCTAGAACTAAAACTAGGGAACAAGGCCTTATATTACAACCCCAATCATGTTCCTTAACATATAAAATTTTATATTCTTTGGGAGAGATCCTACATTGTCCATGTTGTCTAATAATTTTATGCCTTGCAAATTACCATCCTACCAAATCATGCAAGTTTATTTTAGTCAACATCCAATAAGTAAAACTACATAGGGAATCCCAAGACCCACAACCACCTCATTATCCAATACCATTGTTCATTTTATCTTTTATATTTCCTCTTTAGATCTTATTCATGGGAGGGGTACTTCACCTTAATTAAGAACTATGAGTGCATTTTTTATTTTTTGTGATTTTTTACTTTTTCTAATTTTTATTTCTTTATATTCTCTTGTTCTTAATACATTTTTCATTTCTTAATATTTTCTAATTTCTTAATAATTTTATATTTTTTTAGGTATTTTATTTTATGTTTTTGCAATTTTTTTTCATTTTATTAATTCCATTACCAATCATAATGCAAAAATTACAATGCATGATTGCAAAGGTTACTCTATGATCAAACCATGGAAGGCATCATTGAGCATGGTAATGAGATCGCATCATTGATCCTTCCATATCAAAATAAAAAGAGGTTCATGTCATGGAAATAGTGTAATCCTAATCATATGAAAAAATTTAATGAACTCATGACTACTATGCCTTGAAGAAAGGATGAAGGACCAAGAAGGTATGGATAATGATGTAACATCAAGAAGATTTATTGATTCTTTGGAACTCTACCCTCAATCTCATTGATGCATCACCACTCTTTTCTATATTTTTGTTAAGGAAAGAGCATTTAAAATATTCATGTTCACTTGAAATGTCACTAGAAAGGCATGTGATCCATATCTAATAGCATACCTTTAATAAGGTCATAAAAATAAATAATTAATTTTCATGAAAAAATTCTTGGGATATCACTAGAAGGGCATGCCTCCCATGTTCAAAGATAGACTACATCTATGAATTACATGGTCCTATGAGTTGCTTCCACCATGTGACTAGATAGGAATGCAACCCATGTTGGAAGGTACTTTTGATGGGATTAGCATTAGCCATATGGCTAGAAAGGCATGTGACCCATTTCAATAGGTGCATTAGTAACAGGTGGCCCCAGGTTTACAACTTCTAAAATTCTAATTAATTAATTATTTTAATATTTCTAACTATTTTATTTTCCTCTTTTATAGTTTGAGTGATCATGTGCTGGTTAGTTGGTCTCATGGTGATGGGCCTAAAGATGATGCAATGCAATGCTATTGGTAATTGATGGACTTTATTTGAAATCCTTAATAATAGGTATGATCATAATTTTTAATCACACAAAACATGTAGGACCTACTATGACCATGATAAGGTTCCTTATGTTCCATTGCCTCTATCCTTGCTAAATTTGCATTACCTCATTTACATTGTGTAATTATGATCATCTTGAATGTGTATAACATAGTATAAGTTCTCCAAGAAAAGATGAACAGGTACTAGTTGCAATAGAAGCATGATTAACATTTAACTTCTAAGTTGTCCATATACATCATTAAAAGTAATTATGCAAGCATAACATGGCTATGAGCCAACTTTAGGAAAGATCAACTTGCATAACTCTTATCAACCATGATTTTAGACTAACATGATACCTTTTAACCTTCTCAAAAGCTCCATGGAAAAATTCCCTAATTTTCATGTAATTTTTATTAACCAATTTCAAATTATTTTTAGTGATTTGAATTGATTTTTCACTATGTCTCACTACTTGTAACTATTTTAACCATCAATGGGCTAGTTTTTAAATTTTAGGAATGTCAATTGGGTCTAGCTTTTAGCTTGATAGACTCTAGGACGCTAAGCCCATTGACTATTATAAATAACTATAATTAGAGAAACAAAGTGAAAATAAAATAAAAATCATTATAAATTACTTCCCAAAAATTGCAAAATAAAATTAGGGAAGTTTCCTATGATGTTTTTGAGGAAGTTAAAAGATGTCAAGCTAGTCTATAACTGATGAGTGGCGAGGTACCCCTACACTCAACCATACGAATACGAGTGTTACACACACGATCCGGTCAAACTCCACAGACTAAGTGCCTACATGCCTTATGGAACACTTAAGGTTAATCATTCATTGTCTTTCCATACTTACTTGTATTTGTCACAGTTGTATGGTTAAGTAAGTCTGAGGTATGTGATTTTTATGTCTTTTCTATTTTATCTCCTATGCTGACGAGGTGAAGAGTGAAGAGACTAATTAACTAACTTTAACTAACTAAGTTTTAATTAACCTAGCATCAGTATCTATTCCCACTTACTGCTCACACCCTAAACCAATGCAACCTTTAGGCTTACCAAATGCTATTCGTTGCTGGGATTACCAAGCGTAACGCACATGCTCGAAGTAGTCAAACTGAATGCACTTAACTAGGAGAGAAGGGTTGAGAGAGATTTAACTAATTAATAAAGCATTTAAATGATAAACTAGAAATAACAATAAGTAAAATCCTATTTATCCTATTCCATGCACTACAAGGTTTATCCAAGAAGTTCGTCTTTATTTCCATACATAAACTTGTGTTTAGGAACAATATTTGCTCGAATAAAGATCTGTTCACTTTGGAGCTCCTACTGCAGGCACATGGAAATTATTCTATCTCTAGAGAGGTAAAACTGCCAGAGTTTTGCTACGATCTAGGTCTAGATGGAGAAACAAGGGAGAGCCGCTTCTTATTTATAGATTTGGGGATGCATTGCGATATCATGTACGCGATATCACGGCCCATGCGACATTGCGTCCTATCATACCCCCATGATGGAATAAAAACTCGTCCTTGAGTTCCTTACAAAATATTGCAACAGTATGGGATTATTAACTTAAATGGAACTAATGGTGAATGGGATGACATGTGAATGGATCATCATTACAAGACAAGATAAAACTGGTGTTCATAACAACAAGAGTGAAAATCTTATACATTTGACATCAGGCCTTATTTGGTAGCTGAGAAAGAGAGAGAGAGAGAAAGAACTTTTGTTGTTGCTAATGCCAAAATTACGCCTTTCATTGTCCATCCGTAAGCATGCCATCCATCTCGTTATTTGCATAGCTTCTTCAACACCACTCCATTCCAAGTGTGCCTTCCAAATCCAATCCATTGTTGCATGATTTCCATTTGCATACACAACATAGTCTTATATTAGCAAGGGTAAATGAATCATAATGTAATTGATACCTTACTTCGGTGAAAGGTCCATTGGCTGAGTTGTGGTATGGCTGATACGGATCTAGAGATATCATAGTGGTGACTACCGAAGGTGTAGGGGTTAGAAGAAAATAGAAAACATTTGTATCCAGACCCCCATGACTAAGAGCAAACCTCCGGTAGCAATAGAATGGAGAAAGAAAAATAACAAGAAAGATGGAAAAAAAGAGACAACTATAACATCGATGAAATGGATGTCAAGATGAAAATGAAAAAAATAAAGTTGATTGCAAAAATGTTAAGGGAAAGAATTTAACTGGTGCACCAAATAGGAATGTTAGTGGGTCCTCCCCAAAGTAGGCTCATGCCCTTAATGCCCTAACAAACCCACATTTGAAGAGTCTGTAGGCTCTAGGAATTTTATTTGGAACAAGAGTTAAAGTCTTAACCGCAATAATTTACCAAAAAGAAAACAATGCATCAACCAAAATATACACTAATGATACAACTGGCAATGAGGTAAACAATGGAGGAAGAATGATGAAAAGAAGAGAATGGAATGGAATCCCACAAACAAGGTGGTGTACAGCCCCTTGTGTAGTTCATGGTTAATGTCACTTAGCAGGTCCCATTCCAAGTATGGCCTCAAACAAACCACTTCTAGTGACTTTGCATTAATGGATTCAGCCAATCCATCCTCTTGAAATAACAAGAATGCCTTCCCAAAGAGCCATCGCCATTCCGATGAAACGAAGGAGGAGAGAATGGGAAGCGAGAAGGGCCTTAGTTAGAGGGAACATTTTTATTTTAGGTCCATAACCAGTGCTTGTAGCCCAAATGATTATTTTGTCTAAGAGGTGTGCTTTGAATTCTCACTTTTTTTTATGTGTTTATATGTGAGAACCACACCATGCAAAGACTTTGTTATTTTTATTTTCTTAGCTTCCCAATAATTGAGTAACATTGAAATGGTAAGAAAAACTTAAGAAGAACACATCCAAGCACCCAAGAGAATGGCCCACACAAATACATCAAGTTCCCTTGAAGCCACACCCTTTTCAATCCTTGAGTCCTTCCTTAGTTTGAGAAATGCCCAATCACTGATTCATTATAGTTCTTATTTAGAAATGGACTATACATTTCCAAGCCAAGAGGGACCATAGAAATTTGTGGATGTATGGATGAAGTGAACTCATTGCTTGTTATATCAAAATAAACATACCTTACTATCAACATCATAACTTAAAGGTAAAAACCAAACATTAGCAACCAATGGAAAAATACTTCATACCATCATTAAGAACACTTATTGGTGACAAACTTAACAAAATGGATAACACACACAAGAAATGAAAAAGTATGAACGATGTTGTAAAACAAAAATAAGAAAAGTTAAAGAAATTTGTAAAACAAAAGTGTGTAAAACAAAAATTTAAAAAGAACTGAGGGCCTCAAATGATCAGCATAGGTGGCCATCTCCCCCATGACTGAATGAAAAGGGAGAGATCCAAAATAATGAATGCCTATTTGAATTTTTTAGAAGTGTTCAACTTCTCTCGATTGATGTTTTCAAGTTAAGGGGTGGAAGTCGACGACGCTCATACTCCAATGTATCTATGCCTTCATTGTGGGAGTGAGTTGTTTCCCCAATTCGTTCCATGCATGTTGGTGGGTTGCTCTTTCAATTAGCCATCAACCATGGGGTGTCCACTTGTTGTGTGGTTGCTACATATAGGAACCTTTGTATCAGAGGTTCTAAGGCACACCAGTTGCATGCAGGAGATGTTGAGCATTCCTCCATGTCATCACCCTCTAAGTCACTGTATGTGATGCATGGAACTTTCTTCTTCTTGATCATTCCATAAATGTTTACCTTAGATATTTCCAAGGAAAGATCGTGAATTCCTAGGTATGCATCTATTGTACTTAGCCATGCTCTTCCCATTATAATTGGGAAGTCCCCTTTGTTATTGTTGACTTCTATCACCAGGAAATTAGCTGGGTATGACCAACCACACACAATGGTAATTATGTCCTCCACCATTCCCAAGGGAATGATGATGGACTAGTCAACTAGCTCTAGTTGAATATTGTTCTTCTTAAGTGGAGGCAAGTTCCAAGCTTGATACATTCCTCGTGAGATTAAGTTGACTGCGGAACCTGCATTAAGAAGAGCCTTATGAGGTTCATTCTTAGTGACTTGGAGATAAATTAGGGGGCTTCCAAGATCAGAGAGTTTCCTGGGAAGGTGGCCTACCTTGATCCAGTCAATAACGATATGTATTAACATAACCGTATGCGTTAAGCTCTGTTGTTGGGTTGAAGGGAGCTCCAAAGCCTTAATTGTTGGAGGAGCGTACACAGACTCAACCGCTTGTGGTTGTGAGAGCTTGTTTGGGCTTTTGGTTTTGAAGAAAGGTCTTCTCTTCTTGCGGTTGTCAAAACCAGTAGCAGGTTGAAAGTTTACAGCTCTCGTAGCATTACATTGCTGCGGTTGAGTGGGGAGTTCCCCTTGCATTGGTGGAGTGGGTGGTAGTGAAACTACTGGCATAAGAGTGGAGGATGGATTTGGAGGATGGTATGTTTGTGGTGCATCTCCTAGAGTAAAAGGAGTCCTTATAAAATAGTCCTGAACTTGGTAGTGATGTTGTGGAGTTGTGTGACCCATGGAGTCACTTGGAGAGACCAGTTGCTGCATGTAGTAGCCATAAGGATCTGGTTGCTGGTAAGGGTATTGTTGCCTAGGTGGTGGCATCCCCCATGACTGTGGGTATTGCCACTGCTGGTGTTTCCCCATAGGTTTTGGTAGTATTCCACTAGGATAATACGTTAACAGTTGGTGGAACTACCTTGGGTTACCTCGGGGATAAGGTAACCTTCGAGGTGCCTATTATCTGTTAAGTCTTGGGTTGAGTGCATACACCCCAGACTCTTGTAGATGTGAAATTATTGGGCAACATCCCTTAGGATGGTCATATTGGCAAATCTCACATCCACCATCATTTTTTGTATCTAAATCCACAACCTCATCGGTGATAGTCATTTTTCCCTTACCCTTGTCACGTGCATGGCATGAGTCTCTCCTCTTTTTCTTGTCATGGTCACTACTTCATTCCTTAGACTCCTCTACGATTTTTAGAACAATTTCAAATCTACTGTTCGAAGAGTTCTACATTCGATCTACCTTAGCTGACACTTCCATTATTAACTTTTGAAGTGACAAGGTTTTTCTATTCATCAACTCTTTGAGTGGTGACTCATCCTCTTCATCGCAGAATCTTACTCCCTTCTTTCAGAGGGAAGGATCGTGGTTATATTCTTCCATGCTTTCTCTTTTCTGTAGCTCCCCTTCTTCTTTATCTACTTGCTCCAACAATTGACAAACTTCATGGGATCTAAGTTTAAATAGTCTCCCTTGGGCATATGTCCCAAGGGTTCTCCTAGTTTCATGTCTTAGCCCATCTACAAGGTGACAAAGTTGATCCCGTTGTGCATAGCCATGGCCTGGGCAACGATGTAGCAATGCATAATATTGGCCCATGATGGCATCCAAGGGTTTATGATTACCCTACTTCCATCCTTGGATCTTCTTACGTAAGTTGGACACTCTGGAGTACGTTTGATATTTATTGTTGAAGAGTTCTAACATCGTACTCCACCTCCTATGGTTTCCAATTCTAAGGACCGGTACCAACTCTATGCTTCCTTTATGAGTGTCCTAGGAAACAACTTTAACTTCTACCACTCATTTTCTATGTTTTACAAGGCACAGGCATCGTGGAATGCCTATAAGTAAATTTGTGGATTAGCGTTGTATCCCCCTTCAAATCGTGGGATGTTATTCATATCCAATCTCTTGATCCGACTATCTTTTTGATGCGTTATAGGTATTCTAACTGCCTCCGTAATATCTAGCATACTTTGGGTGGCAAGTAGGGGTTCATCATGATCATCTCTCTCATGATGTCTATGATGCCTACATGGTTCCCTACTTTCCCTTCTACCATGCCTAAACTCTCTAGACTGCCCTCATCCTTGCTCTCGACTCTCTTGTCGAGGTCTCTCATCTCACTTACCCTTATCCTCATCATTGTGCTCCTTATGATTGCTTCATGATGTGGAAGGAGAGGGTGAATGATGTGATGAAGATGAAGAATAAGGGGAACCATCACCATGACGATGTTACTTACCTTCTCTTCGATGTTCCCTACCCTGATCGTGATGACGATCAGAATGCTTATCCTTATCTTGTGGAGAACAGTTGTGTTCATGGGGATTAGAACCAAGGTTGTGTATTGTGGAGCTTAGGTTCTAATACCCCACCTTCTCACTATCGTTAGGAGGGGGAACATCATCTTGTGGAGAACCTATTGAGATAGGTTCACCACCCTTAACTTCTCTTATGATGGGGGAAGCATTACAGGGGCCTTTGCCCTTCAACGATGTGTGGTAACTCTCCCACCACTCATCCCGTTGACGTTGTGCTTCTGTGGGATGGTAGTCTCTTACATTGTAATCACACGCAATGTACTCAATGTATAATTGTGACATGTCAATTCGTGCAAGAGCACAAAGAAGCATGTTGGGAGCGGCTCTATCTGGAGGTAACACGATGTTACCTTCTAAATCTCTCCAATGCAACTATTCATCTTGATGGAAGAAAAAGGTAAAGTTGGGTACATATTCATCATGATGAATGTACACCACACTGAATTCTTGAGGACTTGGCAGATTTTGGTTATGTGTTTGGTGCTGCTGACTGTTTCTACTGTTATCCCTAGGCGGTGAAGTGCTCTTGTGAGAAGAAGAAGAAGACATTGTATCTTATTCGGTGTGCTGATTAACCATTATATAATTTTTGTTTAATTAACCATAATGGTTATTTTAAGCTCCCAACGATGTGAGTGATCTCCTATGTTCTACTTAGCGCACAAACACTTAGTCCCCGGTAACAGCGCCAATGATGAGTGGTGAGGTACCCCTACACTCAACCATACGAATACGAGCATTACACACATGATCTAGTCAAACTCCACAGACTAAGTGCCTACACTCCTTATGGAACACTTAAGGTTAATTGTTTGTTATTTTCCCAGACTTACTTGTATTTTTCATGGTTGTATGGTTAAGTAAGTCTAAGGTATGTGATTTTTATGTCTTTTCTATTTTATCTCCTATGCTGAAAAGGTGAAGAGTGAAGAGACTAATTAACTAACTTTAACTAACTAAGTCTTAATTAACCTAGCATTAGTATCCATTTCAACTTACCATTCACACCCTGAACCAATGAAACCTTTGGGCTTACCAAATGCTATTCGTTGCTGGGATTACCAAGCATAACGCACATGCTCGAAGCGGTTGTACTGAATGCACTTAACTAGGAGAGAAGGGTTGAGAGAGATTTAATTGACTAATAAAGCATTTAAATGATAAACAATAAATAACAATAAGTAAAATCCTATTTAGCCTATTCCATGCACTGCAAGGTTTATCCAAGAATTTTGTCTTTATTTCCATACACAAACTTGTGTTCAAGTACAATATTTGCTCAAATAAACATCCATTCACTTTGGAGCTCCTACTGTGGGCACATGGAAATTATTCTATCTCTGGAGAGGTAAAACTGCCAGATTTTCACTATGGTCTAGGCCTAGATGGAGAAACAAGGGAGAGTCGCCTCTTATTTATAGATTTGGCAGCGCATTGCGATATTGCATATGTGATATCGCAGCCCATGTGATATTGCATCCCATCAATAACCATGGTTGATAAGAGTTATGAAAGTCAACCCTTCATAAAGTAAGCTCCTACCCATATACTATCCTAAAGTCATCACATCATCCACCTATCCTAGTATAATAATGACTAACAAATCTATAAGTTCTAATCTAATTTTTCTCTTCTTCATAGTGGTAGGTTCTAGGGTTTGTACATTTCCTGAGAGATAAGTTTCATGCCTAAACTTGATTATAGAGATCCTTTGAATGTTCATATTGGCATATGTTACACATATCATCCTCCTTGAAATTATAATCTACAACCTCCTCTACTACTGCATTTTCCCCTATTTTATATGTTTTGTTCCCTATTTATTTTTCTTTTTTTTTTCCTTGTATCTTAGCCCTTGGCTTTGGTTTGTTTGGCATGATCCCTTATACTTTTCAAGTTTTATGTAGAAATTTCATCCTTTGAATCCCATTGATGAGGCATCCAATGATAATTTGTATGTCTATTGTAAGTCCTATATTTCAAAACTATTACATATGCCTTGTGCTTGTAGTCTAGTGTATTTGGTTAAGATTCTATGTCCACCTAGGTTTGCAACCTTATTTCCTATATCATACTTCAAGGTTTTGTGCATGTTCTAATTTTCTTAGGATGATTTTGGTTTTGTTTAGATGCCCCATAGTCCTTTTGATATACCCCCTTGAGTTCTAAATTTTGTCTAAAGTTGTTTTGACAAACTGTATTGGGAGGATGCATTGATTCTCCTGTGTCAATGTAAGAACACTAACACACCTCCTACTAAGCCTAGTTTGGTCTTCTTTACCAATAGTAATAGTTCTCCCAAATTCATGTTCTTCAATAGCAACCCCTTGTTTTTTAAAGTTCTAACATCATTCTCTCAATTCACTCAATATTATCACATAATTATCTCATTCTCACAATCTAAATCCCTCATAATTCTCATAATTAAACCATCATCATTATCTCATAAGTGTTGGTTGAAGATAAAGGAGCTCATGCATCTCAAGGATTCTACATTTTACCTCTCATGATCCTTTCCTTTATTTTTAATTTGACCATGTTTTCATTTTATTTTCATGTATATGCTATATGAATATATAGCTTCAAGTGTTTATTGAAATAAACATGCATGTATGTTAGCTTCATAGACACTCTAGTTTTGATGTTTATGGACTTAATTTTTTCTTCAATATGTTATCTAAATATGTATGATATTTCTCATGAAGAAAATGAGTGGAGATTGGAGTTTTTTTCATGTATTTGAATTAGGTTTCATTTTTTAAAAAAAGTGGACATATCAATGGCTCTAGTTTGAATCTATGTTTTTCATGTTTTATGTAAGAATTCAAGAGACCCAAGCATCTTAATGCTTGAGGTTTTCATGCCTTATATTTCTGAGTATATTTCATGTCATTTAAGCTCCATTTTAGTTCATAAGTTTGTATCAAAGCATGGACATATATATATGAATTTTAAATCCCTCACTTGTATACATCAAGGACAAGTTTATTTTGATGTTTAATTGTATGAAAGTGGCCTTCCAATGAATCTAGAAGAAGCCTCTAATGTCATAGCATATTTTTGAGAACTTTATTTGTACATGCATGTTCAATTTATTTCCCAAATTTCATGTTATGATAACCATCCATGGATAATTTCATTTACCTCTTTATTTTTATTCCATATGGCTTATATACAAGTTTATTTCCTAATCCCTAATAATGAAACAATAGATCTAAGCTTCATACATAATGTCCATGTATGTTATTTCATTATATTAATTAAATTCTTCATAAATTTTAAGCCATGAATCTTAATTTACATTTTTAATAAAATCATGACTAGACCATAAGCCTCAACTTGTGCTTCATGCAAAGTTCTAACCATGACCTATCATTCACTTATGATATCTACAAACATAAAATACCTATATTTTAAGCCACCACAACCTCATCATGATTTAGCATATTATAGCATGATATTTCCATAACTTATGGTCTTAACAATTTAAATGAAATAGAAAAGATAACACATTTGAAAGTTCAAAGATCACTGTGACCCATGGATAGGTAACCACGAGCTTTCCACCACTTGTAATTATGATAGAATCACTCTAGAGACTGAGGACAATGAAGTAGTAGCTTTTGCAATCACTGAAACCCATGGTCAACCTACCATGATGCCATCACAACCCATGATGGATAAACCATGAGCCAACCATCATTCATGGTTACTATTAGAGCCCATTCACTCCAATGAAAAATCACCTTCAATCCTACGAAAATCATATATTATAAAAAGAAAAATAACATGCTAGAAAATAAGGAAAACTAGTTGTCTTTAATTATGGAAATAGAATGTTACATTAGAATTCCAAAACATCCAAAACAATCCCTCACAAATACTCAAACAATTCTATAGAGCATGAGTCTATACAATCACAGGATGGATGTTCTTAGCGTAAGATACAACCAACAAAGAATCCCTTCCATAACCAGGACTAATATCTCAACACATAAACAAGATCAAGAATACACAATATAATACACCTCATAATTAATCTTGGATTTCCAAGTGCATATGCACTCACCTAATGTACTTTTTCATGCTCTTTCTCAAGATCAACATATGAACTTTCTTAATATCTCATCTTTCCATGGTGATACAAGCATGAAACACAATTCATATTTATTGACATAACAAAATAAAAATTCTAGAAAACCTTATTAAGCTTAACTTGAAGATCCCATGATGTTTCTACCTTTTTCCATTTTCTCTCATTTGTTTTCCAAAGAGGAACAACCAATTCTAGAAGTTTCCTAGTCATATGGATCATCTCTGACCTCCTTAGGTTATCTCCTATCAAAATACATCTTTCAAAAGATACATCTTTTGAGTTTAAGAGATGTCTCCTTCATGGGTGAGACATATTCTTCTGACTGAGACATCCCACCTAAGATGCCTGAACAATTTGGAAGACATCTTCTACAAATTTTAAGATGTCTCTTATAAAGAATCATCTCTTGGAAGAGATATCTCCTACATGTTCCAAATGTCTTGTGTGAAGTTCTAGCTCATGGAAAAGATGTCTACTTGGCTTGTAAGATGTCTTTATAGAGACTAACATCTAGAAAAACCACATGTAGGAAATAAAACAAGGGAATAGAAAGAGGTGTTTCAACATTAACTCTCCTACCATTCAAAAAGTAAACTCATGTGACAAGGGAGTAGGGGTTGAAGTGATCACCCACTCATGAAGATTGGTCTCATGGATCCATACAACATCATCCATGAACTGATCCTCCCAATGGATCAAGTACCCATGCCTTCTCACTCCTTGAGTGTTTGAAGCTTCCCTCTGCTTGAGTATGACTACCCTCATCTCCATTTAAGGCTTAGACTAATTGATATCCCTCTTCAAGTCATCAATGCTACTCTATATGATCTTCTCATTAATTGGTCCATGAGAGTGAAAAGATATAAAACATTAAACATAAAAGACATGCCAACATCATTTGATAAATCAATTTCAAAAGCATTATCATTAATGTTGGCATTAATTCTGAAAGATCCTATCTTCTTAACTTTTAACTTTGAGAAGTTAACACCTCTCAACCACTTTTTCTTCAAGTGCATTTAAACCAAGTTACCTATAGTAACATTTGTCTTTCTTTTTCCCTCATTCCTTGTGAGAACTTTCTTTTCAGCCTTCCTCTTAAGATTTTATTTTACTTATACATGAAGATCCCTCATATCTTGCACAAAATTAGCACTAAGTTGAGCTACACCATCAAATCTCTTCACAATGTCTAGCAGCTTAGGATAATAGTGATAATTCACTTCAAATGGTCTTTTACCAATAAACATGTGAAAAGCATTATTGTATGAAATATTTGCATGACATAATAAGTTTTATCACCTATTTGGCTATCAATCACACAAACATCTCAATATATTCAATAAGGATTTATTTACCACCTCTATTTCGCCATCAATTTAAGGATGATATGCACTAGAAACATTCAATTTTATCCCTAAAATTTTTCAAAAGGACCTTCAAAAGTTACTAGTAAATTTGAAGTTTCTATTACTAGTAATATTTAAGGGAATTTCATGAAAATTAATAACATGCTAAAAGAACAAATTTACCACATGAGAAGCATCACTCACCTTTTTACACAAAATGAAGTGAGCCATCTTACAGAACTTATCCACACACAAAAATTGCATTGTTTCCACTTTTGATTTTTTAAGTATCTTTCACAAAATTCATTGACATACTTTCCCATTGACCCTTGGGAATTGGAAAAGGAATGTAATGTCCATCTACTTATTTACCTCCTTTGAACTTTTAACAAGTCAAACACTCCTTCAAAAATTTAGAAACTTTAGTTGTCATGCTAGATCAAAAATAGTGCTTACCCATAAGTTCTACTATTTTATCCCTATCCATGTGACCTATCATGCAACTACAATGCTTTTCAAAAAAAAATATTTTTTCTAAAATCATAATTAGGAATAGATATCTTCCCATTCTTAAATAATAGTTCATCTTGAATATGATAGTTCCTCCACTAGTCTATGCTATAAAATAATGGATCTTTGAGGCCCCTCCAAACCTATCCAAAATCAACATCATGCTCATATAATTCATCAAAATTACTCATAACTTTACATGAGGTATGCTAAAATTTATCACATGCACCCTAGATAATAAATCAACCACCATATTGGCTTTCCCACTTTTGTATTTCCACAAAAAATTAAACTCTTGTAACTATGAAACCCACTTCATGTGCTTTGCACTCAACTTTGTTTTGAAATTTAGAAATTATAATGCTTTGTGTCCCATCATCTAGATAAAATCCTTGGAAAAGAAGTAATACCTCCAATGCTTAATCATTTAAAGAATATCATATAACTCCTTTTCATATATGATGTATTTTTTCCTTAACTCATTCAATTTTTCAGAAAAAAAAACGCAGCATGCCTACCTTCTTTGTGAAAGTGCCCCACCAATGGTAAGTCCACTTACATCCACCTCCACCTAGAAAAGTTTTTGAAATCTAGAATTGCAAACACCACTTCACCAGTAATTTTTTCTTTAAATAAGTCAAATCTCCATTAGGCTTCATTATCCCAACTAAAATCTTTATTTTTCTTCAACAACAAAATTATAGGCTAATAAATACCCCTAAAATGTTTTATGAACTATCTATAAAAACCTACTAAACAAAGGAATGATCTTATTACCTCCTCAACATTCTTAGAAGTTGGCCAATTCCTAATAGCCTTCATTTTGGTAACTTTCATCTAGAGTTGGTTTTTAAAAATCACATGCCCAAATATATGATTTTCCTCTTGAAGAAATAATTTTTCTTAACATTGATCACTACCTATTCCTCCTTTAATTTAAGACACACCATTCATAAGTGATCCAAGTGCTCTTTCTCATTAGAGCTATATACCAAAATATCATCAAAAATGATACTATAGTACTTACCAATCAAGTCCTTCAATACATCATGAATCAACCTCATGGATGTAGCAAGTGCCTTTGTGAGTCCAAATGGCATCACCAACCACTCCAACAATCCATCTAGTATTTTCAAAGTTGTATTTCTTTCATCGTTAGGCCTAATCTAAATTTGATCATAATCACTATTTAAATCAATTTTTCTAAAAATATCCACATTGGTATGAACATCAAGGATATCTTCCATCTTTGGAATAGAAAACATGTGCTTCACTATTATCATGTTTACTATCCTAGAATTACTGCACATTTTGCATTCATCATTATTCTTCTTTGACACTAGCATTTCTAGAATTACATAAGGTGAAATTTATTTCTTCATGAAGCCATTTACAAGTAGTTTTTCTACTTTCTTTTGCAATTCTATCCTTTAATTCAATGCCATCTAATGAGATCCCTCATTTGGAATAGTAGGAGTAGGAATGAAATCAATTTGATGTTGTACATTCTTCATTGGTGGAAATCCATCCAATTCCTCCTTGAATACCTTGAAAATTTTCTCTTTCAAGACTAGCATACCTATTGGAAGTTCAACCTATACATCATCATGGTTAAAAGAAAATTTTGATATAACAAAAAATTCAAAACCTATTTCATCATGTTCCTTAATGTATTTCCTCTTTCCTAGAATGATTAAGAAATCATTAAGTAAGCTTTGCTACCTCACCTATTCAATGGGAATCAGCTCATGAATTCCATTAGATCTAGCTACACTTCATATATTTCTTGCTCTATCAAGCTAAGCACCATTGTCAAAATTCCAAAATCTACTAAGAATTACATCAACACAATATATATGAACTACATTACACTTCACAACATCATGAAAAGTCCTAATTTTAATTTTCAAAGTACATTTTTCCCTCACCTCTTGAGAGAAATCTCTAGACAAGTAATGCACTTTATAGGATATAGGATGGGTATTAGTTACCAATCCTAATCTAGCAACTGCTCTAGAAGAAATAAAATGTTTTTGGGCTTCCCCATGAATCAAAACATGAATTCATTCCTCACTAAGAAAACATGTAGCCCCAATTTCAAATAACAATTTTTCTTATCAAGATGATCTCTTTTATTCTCATTCCCCATGAATACATAAGACCTTAATTCAAAGACTTTCTCAATCTTAGGAGCATTAGGATTATCTCTTTGAAGAGCTTGGTTTGATGTCTCCACCTCCATGGTTTACACATCTTCTCATTCAACTACCTTGTGAATTGGACATTTTCATTATTTGTTTCTTCATTCTCCACACTTGAAGCATTAAATCTTGGATGAGCTATTTCTTTAATCCTTGCCTCCCTTGTCTTGGTCCTTCTTAGCTTTTTCTTTCTTAGCATCCTTATTTCTCTTCTTATCATGGTTGTCATCTTTATTTTCAAATTTGGACTTGTATTCCTTCTCAAATTTAGACCCCTTATTCTTTACCTTGAAAGTTTATTTGCTACTATTTCCAAACTCACTTAGTTTCTTTTCTAACTTGAGTGCCAAATCATGAGCCTCATCAAGAGTTTTTGGCTCATGAAAAGACAACTCCTACAAGTACACCAATTTGCAACCTCCTAGAAAGATTGAAACCAATTCATACTCCACCTAGTTCACTTTAGCTTAATGAAATAGATCACAAAATTTGATGTACAATTCTTTGATATCCTTGTCACCTTGTCTTAGGAATTTCAACTTCATGATATTCTCTTTCCTCTGATGAAACTATTCAAATTTTCTTTTCAACCTATATTTCATCATATTCCAATATCTGATGGATTAAATATCTTATCTTTCATATCCTAAAACTTCTTTTCCTACCAAGTAGAAGTCATTTCTTCTAATGTGGATTTAGTAATAGTTACCCTTAAGTGATTTGATATCTCTTCTAACTCAAAGTGCTTTTCAAGTACCTCCAGCTAACTTGAAAATCCATTGGTATCAACTACATCATTGACAGTCTTCAACATAATGTATAGGAGTCTTGCAACATTACAGAATGCCCTAGAAAGCCTTGCCTCAACTTTCTCATCTAGCTTACCAAGATAAGAAGTAGTTTCCACTATTTAAGCCCTTATAATTCTCATCCAAGGAATGGAATTTTCTCCCATTAGAATCCTTGGCTAATGGATTCCTACTCTCATGTATCTAGATTATCCTTTCTCATCATCCATGCCATATTTACTAGGTTGTGAAACATCTTCATCACCATTTAAATGCAAATGCTCATCATCTTCATATGTTGGAATACACCTAGGACCTACATTCTTATCCATCTTTGCACTTATTTCATCCAATCACACAACCATTAGTTGGAAGGTAGACTTCATGCTCTCCATGTCTCTATTTAGGGCTTGCACTTGTTTCTTCTTATGTGTTATTTAAAGTTGACAGAATCCAAAAGCAAGTTCAGGTAACAATTTAACCAAAATCTTCAATACTAATAATTAGCTAGAGTAGGTTTACTCTAATGGAAAATCATCTTCAATCCTACTCTAATGAACTCCTACGTTGTTGTATCTAGATTATCCTTTCTCATCATTCATGCCATATCTACTAGGCTATGAAACATCTTCATCACCGTTTAAATGTAAATGCTCATCATCTTGACATGTTGCAATACACATAGGACCTACATTCTTATCCATCTTTGCACTAATTTCATCCAATCAAGAAACCATTAGTTGGAAGGTAGACTTCGTGCTCTCCATGTCTCTATTTAGGGTTGCACATGTTTCTTCTTAGGTGTTATTTAAAGTTGACAAAATCCAAAACCAAGTTCAAGTAACAATTCAACCAAAAGCTCCAATACTAATAATTAGCTAGAGTAGGTTTACTCTAATGGAAAATCATCTTCAATCCTACCAAATCTAGATATTATGAAAAGATAAATAATATGCTAGAAAACAAGAAAAAATAGATATCTTTAATTATTGAAAAAAAAAGATTCCATCAAGGTTCTAAAACCCACCAAACATCCAAAAAAAACCTCCTCCTAAATACTCAAAAAATGGTGTAGAGCATGAGGCTCCAAACCCATACAATGGTTGTTCTTGATGTAAGATATAACCAATTGAGAATCTCTTCCATAACTAGAACTGAGATCTCAACATACAAGTAAGACCAAGAATACACAAGCTAATACATCAAATAATTGATCTTGGAGTTGCAACTGGATATGTACTTACTCAATATGCTCTCACACACTCTTGCTTAAGCTTAACACATAAGCTTTCATGACATTTCATCTCTCCATGGTAATACAAGCATGAAACATAATCCATATTTGTTGACAAAAGAAAACAAAAATTGTATAAAATCTTCCTCAAGCTTAACTAGGAGATCTCACAATGTTTCTATAATTTTTCATCTTCTTCTAGTTGATGCCTAAATTGGAATGAGTAATTCAAAAAAAAATTTGACATACAAATCATCTCTAATCTTCTCAAGTTATCTCCTATGAAAACACATCTTTTAGGAGAGACATCTCTTTAGTTTGGAAGATGTATCCTTCATTGGGTAAGACATCTCCTTTGGGCTAATACATCTTACCTAAGATGTCCCAGTAGTTTGGAAGACATATCCACTTTGGAGAGACATCTTCCACAAATTTAAAGATGTCTCTTGTAAAAACTTAACTCTCAAAAGAGATGTCTCTTGCATGTTTTAAAAGTCTCTTATGAAATTCCAACTCTTGGACAAGATATATCCTTAATCTCTAAGATGTTTCCACAAAGCCTAAAGCCTACAAAAATCACAAGGGAAGAGAATAAGGGAATCAAAAGATATGTTCCTATACCAACTATTTTTTTAGTTCTAGATAGATCAAAACTCATGCTCAAGAATCACAAGTACATCATGAGGGCATGATGATCCATGTTTATTCAACCATAAACTAACCATGACTCATGAACAACCCAAATATTTAGATTTTTTAAATTTCAAATTTCAAACTCTAAGATCAACCTCCATGTATTTCCAAGCTTTCATTACACCAACTCTAATAGCAATTTCTATGATGGATTTTTTCATTAGTAAGATATTTCACTAAATTACTTTATCTATAGAAACCTCCTATTTTTGCATGTCATAGGCATAGGAATTCCTCTTACAAAGGGATGGCTCCTTATTGAACTCTTCTACACTTGTTCTCTTTCTGATTTCTTCCTCTTCTTTAGCCACTTGATCTATTAATGTTTGGATTTGATGGATCCTTATTTAGATAGTCTCCCTTAAGAACAAATACCAAGGTTCTATTTAATTTAGCTCCTTAGCCCATCTATGATATGACATAGCTACTTCTTATGAGAAAAATCATGGTCTAGGCATCAGTGCAATAAGTAGTATTTAACCAAGGCTACATTAATGGATTCATGATTTCCTTACTTCTACTTCTAAATTTTCTTTCATAGATTTTATACTCTTAAGTAAGTCTAGTACTCCTTGTTAAATAGCTTGAGCATCATAGTCCACTAATGAATTAAA
This sequence comes from Gnetum montanum, assembly GCA_015680685.1. Classification (NCBI taxonomy): domain Eukaryota; kingdom Viridiplantae; phylum Streptophyta; class Gnetopsida; order Gnetales; family Gnetaceae; genus Gnetum; species Gnetum montanum. The sequence continues at coordinate 79,484 of MNCI01015474.1, forward strand.
TCAAGCTCCAACCTACTATGCCATCTTTTAGGATATTGGATGACTATTCTTGCAAATATTTTTAGCTTCTATCATTTTTATTTTAATGTTTTATGGGGCATAAGCATCATGAAAATATCCCTCAAAGTATGGAATGTTATTCATATCTATATTGTTAATATAACTTGAAACACCATCAAGAAAATTCATGTTGCAACCCTTTGGCATTGTAACCCTCACCCTTGAGGCTAAAATTTTATTGTAAAATTGTGAAGTTTGTACTAAATGAGCTACAATCTCACATACTTGAATTTTTGGGGCTCAAAAAATGCATCATAAGTTGTTGTAGTGTCACTTCTCAAGCAAAAAAAAGTCATGGCATGTCTATATTTGAGCTTAGGAAGGCTGAAAATGCCTTTGGAACTATCAAATTTGGTATTTTCATGGGTTTTATGTTTACCATGGTCACAACTACAATAGAACCACCTACACCCAGCATTGGAGTTGTTGGGCTTTCATCTTCCTAGCTAGCTAGCTTAGTTCCAACTTTGTCCCAACTTGGATGGGGCTTCCTAGCTGATCAACTTAGTTCTAGCTTAGTCCCAACTTCGATGGGGCTTCCTAGTTAGTCAAATTAGTTCCAGATTAGTCCTAGCTTGGATGCAACAAGGCTAGCATAGTTGTCGTTATTCCAACGTGGATGCCACAAATCTAGCATTGGAGTAGTTGGGGTTTTTGTTTTTCCAATAGTTATAGTGCTACTCTAATAACTCCATCATAGTTCAAAAATTTCAACAAAAATTCCATGATGCCAGTGTTGTTCGACAAGGCCAACATAGTTGGGTAAAGCCAATGTGGTATGCTAAATGCCCATTTACTATTTATGGTATCTAGCATGATTTTGATGGCCTTGGAGGTATCAAAATTTACCATAAATAGAAACTATGCTAGAAATGAGAGCTTACCACACCTGCAAATTGTATCAATTTGTCAGTAATCATGGCAAAAATTTGCAACCAAAACACTAGCAACCTTATGGCCTAAAATAAATATTTTGAACACATTGACCGAGTTCTTCTCAATGAAGCAAATTTCACAACCTTGACAACCAATGTTGCATAAACCTTGTCCCCCCTTTGCACCAATGTAGCACATACCTTACCTCCTTGGCAACCAACGTTGCACATACCTTACCCCTGTTGCACCAATGTAGCACATACCTTACTCTCCTTGCACCAATGCTACAATTGCTTACCTCCTATTCACCAATGTTGCAAATTTAAGTTGAAAGCCACCAAGGAGTTTTGGTGATTGAAGTTGAGAAGTACCTGGATCGTGGAGGTGATTGTAGAACACAACCTATTGGCTTCAATAGACTTCAAGTTTCATCTTAGCAACTCCCTATGCATTTAGGCACACAATTTGTACATATTTTTGAACTCTTTATTTTCAATATTTTATTATTGCAATAAAGCCTATATAGTTCATTTGTTGTGCAAATTTATTTAAGATTTATTTTTGTGCATTTTTTTAAAGTGGATTTGCAATTTTCATTTGAATTGTTTACCCCTGTTAACACTCCCTAGGTCCTTGGGTGATTGATAAGATCATTCAAGGTGTCTTGGATCCTCTTCTTAGAGGTCCTTGGGATCCAAGGTTAGGTTGTTTCACCTAGAATTTTCAATTTTCCAGCAACCAAATTTTCAAGAAGTTACAGTTTCTAGCACTAGAAGGAGGGCCTCTACCGAAACTCTTCACCAAAATCTGATTTGCCTTTCAAAACCAATTGTTTGCAATTGCTAAAACTTAAAATCGTTTTAAAAAAATTTTCCAAGGAAAAACCAACCTTGTTGCTCATTTTCCTGCAACTAAAACCTAACATAGTAGTTGAAGGTGAATTGGGTGTTCACAAGATTTTCACAATAGTTGCTAGACTTTTCAAAGACAATGTGTATGCTAAAAAAACTTGCCATTCTTCCTAGCTAAAACCTACCTTTATGTGTTTCAAAGGTCAACGTAGATCAGCTTCAACCACCCAAATCCCTTGCTGTGAATTTTGTGATTAAAGCCAATGTGGTACTCTCCAAAGTCCCAGCATGGTATTGGAAAAATCAAACGTTTTACACATACCTTTTTTAAAAACTAGTGCACCTTTTTTTAGAGGATTTTTCATCAATGTTGTTTTGTTGGGAAAGGCAATTGATTGCTTAACCCCACCCCCACCCCCCCTATTGAGCAGAGCCCCTACTGGCAAAGCCAACATAGTTGGTTTGACCAACATAAAAAACTATTATACTTTTTCAATGTAGTGCACACCACTATCACTATAACCTACACTACACCTACAGTTATAGTTTTCACCATTTTCTAGCCATACCCCTTTACACCTTGGGCAATTCCACTCGCCAGAATTTTGGTTTAATTAATTAAAAATTAAATCAAACACCCCCACCTTTTCCCTTTTACCAAACTATCCAACGTAGGATTAGTGGACTAATTACATTTTCTCATCTCCACAAACCCCAGCATTACTTTTCAAGATACCCAATGTATCTTTTGAAAAATAATATTTTTTCCTTGGTTGCACACCAATACCTAGCATAGTTTTCATAAAGGGAAAGTACACCAACACTCCGTAGAGAAAGCAAATCAAAAACTTGCTCTTGTTATCACCAATATATTTTTTGCAGAAATACTAAAGTATCTTTCCAAAATCCAACATAATACCGACAACCAAATTTTTTTCATGTTTAAATTTTCACAAGTGTTAGACTTTTTGAAGCCCAACATAAAATACTATAGCAAGTTGGGTTTTATTTTTTATTTTTTTATTTTTCAATGACTGCTAGACTTTTCAAAGCCTAACTTAGTTTCCGCTAGCCTAGCTTGGTTTGGTTGGTACCAATTAATGTCTTTTCACAAATCAACCATTTTACCACTAGACCTCACACACATGGCCTTCAGCAAGATGCAGTTCGTGTCTATGACCTAAAAGGCCCTGTAGACATAGAATGAAGATAATTACTTAGGCAAAGGGGCAAGAACTCGAAATTCACGGTGATTAATGAGGAGTTCTACAACTTCCTTTATGTTAAGATTCAAGCTAGTCTCTTGATACCACACTCTAAATATGATGCTAAGCATTAATTCAAAATTATACACTAGGATAGGAAAGAACACATCCCATCTCCTTATGACCAAATCCCCCTCATTGACTTTTATGCACAAATGCTCACACAACTCATAGAGGTTGATGCATTTAGTGAGGAAATTACCTCAAAGGATTGCCAAGAAGAGCACAATGAGTTTGAAGCTGAACCAAAGCTGAACACCTTCATTGAGAGTCTTTTCCAACGTTTGACTCCCCAAATAACTATCCCTAGCTCCACCTCCCCTACCTCATCTATGGGACAAGTTCTCCAATCTTCCTCTCTCCCTACCCATCCTACTATTCTTGGGTTTACACCCATCGTCACCACACACTAGGCACAACCCATGTTTCAATCTACCTTCTTGTTCTCATCCATGCTCTTTACAATACAAACTCATTCCATGCACCTAGCCTCAGTGATGTCTACCTCAGCATCTCCCTTTGTCATACCAATGGGAACCTCATCGAGGCCCCAAGCAACATAGGCCTCTCATACTCCCTTTCCCTCTTTCATACCACAAGTTCCAACTTAAACCTCTTTCTCCTTGTTTAATCCACCTATAGCAATGCTTACACAACCTCTTCCCTCTATGCCAATGTCAATTCTATGAATCCAAGCCTCACAACTTCCTCCTCAACCATCGATACAAACACCATAGTCCACAAGGATGCCCCAAGGCTTGGATCAAGCCTTCCAAATGATCCAAGACCTTACTGAAGAGATATAGAAACTCAAGGCTAGTACAACTCAGATGGTCAAGGTTTTAGACTTTTACCAAGATGATCCTATAAGCCCTACTATGCCTCAAATAATCTTACATGTGGACATTCCCATACCAAACTTCAATAAATATAATGGTGAAGGAGATCCCAACACAAAACTGATCACCTTCTGGTCTAAGTGCCTCTTTTTGCAAGCTTGGCCTCATACAATGCTATGAATTTTTCCCATGTTCCTTAAAGGAAAGGCTTTGGATAGGTACCGAACCTTGCCTAGGGGTTCCATCTCTTCCCTTGAAAACTTAATAGACTAATTTTTCAACCACTTTACATACAACTTAAACCATATGCCACATTGAATCAACTAATGAAGGTGAAGCAGAGGCCACTTGAACTAGTCAAAATGTTCATTCAAAGATGGAATTCAACACTCAACAAGATTCTTGAGCCTATCTCTGAAACTTACCTCTTGGTCATCTTTAAGGGAGCAATAAATGACTTTATTAAGTCAAAGCTCTTCTACTTAGAGCCCCAATCACTGGGCCAAGCCTTTTTACAAACCAAGAGCATCGAAGAGGTAGCTAAGGCAAGCAATGATTCAGCTTTTGTAGCCTATAAAAACTAACATACAAGGAGTGATAGCAAGAAAACTAGGCAAAAACATACAACCATGACCACAGTAACAAAAGAGTCAAAACAAAGAGAGAGGTAGGGATCACCACCTTGCAACACATCTTTTGACTTGTCACAACCATCCACTTGCTATGTCCCAAATCAACCAAGACCAAGCTTTGGGGTAAGGATAGGTCTAAGTACACAAGGTTGCCTGTGAAGCCCTCTGAGCTTCTAGAACAGTTGCTTAAAGACAACTGTATACAACATAAGGAATTTTCTGAGGCTCATAAGAGACACAATCATCTCTGTGACATAGCTAGAGACCCAATGATAGCTACCAAAGATGATCCGAAGCTACCAAAGTACTTTAGACTGGAAAGGTTTTGTCATTATCATCAAATGACCGATCATAACACCAATTTTTGCTTAGCATTAAAAGATGACATCTAGAAGATGATAGACCATGGAGAGTTGATGTTGAATGAGCCCAACTCTCCAAGTACCAACAATAACTCCTATACTATAGCCTCATTCATGAAAACCAAATAGTCTAATCCTTCTAGGGAATCATTTGTCATCAAAGTACCATTGCAACCCCAAAACAAAAAGCATAGAGACCCCTTTGTTATATAGGTATCACCTTCTTCAACTCTAAGAAGCCTTTCATCATATGTGTTCCTCCTTCAATTGAATCAACTTCACAACCCAAACCATGAGATAATAATCCTTCAAAGCCTAAGAAACCATTTATTATCTAGGTCACTCCATCTTCGATAAGCAAAACTATAACAACCCATAACCAAAGCCCAACTATAGTGGCCCACAACTCAGAGGTTGGCAAAAAATCATCATCGCAACTATGATGAAAACAACTTGCTACCAAACCAACAACTAAGCCCATTAAAGGTAACCAACAAAAAAAGGCTACAAAGAATGTTAACACACCTAGACCTACACCATGATCAACTACACCCATGGACAAGGGGCCCAAGGCACCTACATTGAAACCTAAGCCAAAAACTCTAGGAAGGATGGGGGAAGTTAAGACTACTATGACTAAAACATCACATGCCAAGGGAAAGAATTCCCTCACAACAATGGAGCAAGTCAAATGATCATTAAAACAAAAGAACACATCACCAAACATATATGACTTGGTCATAACCTCTACTACTCATAGGGACACAGTAGCTCAAGTGTTGACTTCTATCCATATAAGCAAAGACATGCCTGCCAACAAAGAGTCAATTCACTCTATCATTGAGCAAGCGTCACTTAGGGAAAACGAGCATCAACCCATGCTCAATTTTCATGACAGTCAAGTGAAGATTGACTCTTGAAATGGAGAAGTGCTATATGCTCCTCTTCTCATTACTATACATGTTGGTAGATATAAAGTTCATCATGTTCATGTGGATGATGGGATAGCAACCAATGTGATACCATTTTCCATTATTGATAAACTAAGCTTAACTAAAAACATCCAAGCAACCACACACTTAGTACTTAAGTCATTTAATGAGTCATGAGTAGTAGTGCAAGGTTTTATCTCATTGGATTTCGTAGTCAACAAGCAATTCCCTACATCTGCTAACTTCCTAGTGATTGAAGAGATACCTAGCTTCAACTTTATCTTAGGAAGGCCATGGTTAGCTATGCTTTGCATGGTTTCATTCCCTATACATCAAGAGATTCACTTGCCCTACAAGGGAGGGGAAATTGTCATTCATGGAGATAATGTGTCGCTACCTTCAGTTAACTATGGCAACATCAACCGAGGTTCAGAGGTGGAGTTTCAAGAGGAAACTCCCAATACTCAAATTGGAACCATCAACAACAAAGATAATAACAATGTTAGCAATATCAACTCTATGACATGAGATGATCAACGAAAATGCATGGAGCTTACCATGTTGAACAAGAGATATGGTGAGTGCCAAATCATGCCAAAGGAACTCATTGATCTATTGAAGATGAAGCAACAAGTTCATAGTAAATGTCTTATTCCTTCTTTGGTTAATGGTCGATTGTTTACCTTTGCAACATTATATCATATTTTAATATTGGCTCTAGCCTTATATGCTCTTTCAAAGGCATCCCATACTTACTAGGAATGTATACATCATAGCTTACTAAGGCCTAAAACTGGCAATATTATGGCCTACCAGGGCCTAAAATTGGTAAGCATAATGACATTTTCTTTTCATCCCTGTACCAACATTGTAGCCAATCTACCCAGTAACATCATATGCAAGTTTACTTATATACATATACCTTGGTTCACAATTATCATTACATCACATTTTATCTACCATTTTTAATTGGTGGCCTTGTTACATTTACCATTTGTGTTTATATAAAACATAAGAACTTAAAATTGACATGTAGCCAAACTCACACCATGTGATGACAAAACCAAATACATTCAAATTTCCAAAACCATGGTTGCGTTGTGCAATGTACAACAATAAAAATGATGCATGGTTTTTGTGACTGTTATAGCCAAATAAAATAGAACAATGATGCAGCTGAAAGAACTAGACATAACTAGGTCATCAAGATCAAGACTGAGCCATAAGAGGGGGAGGGAGACCATCATCAACGTTGTCACCAACTTCAACACTATAATGACTTGGAGCTTGCAAACAATGAAAGCATGTAACCATTAATAACAAGGGTAGTCGTAAATGTAATCATTGAAACGCAAAATAACCATAGACTAATAAAACATTCCAAAAGGAGGCTACGGCTCATGGATGAGCTCATATAAGAGAGGTACTATTTTATTGAAAATTTAATTAAGGAAACCCACATCACTCAACCACATCAAGAACATTAAGTTTATTATTAACAATGAATCAAAAATAACTTTTTGCCCCAAATAATTAGCTAAATCATTTTGGATAGCAAGAGATTCATTAAAATTGCAATGACTTATGGTATATGTAGATATCATAACCGTTTGTTTCATAAAAATGTAGACGCCCTTGTATAGCCCCCTCATAAGATGTGCATAGGCCCCTTAATGAGTCGTAAGAGTATACTGCTATACACCACGTAAATACACAACATTAAAAGAAAAAACAAAAACCCAAAGACAAAGACAAAATCATTTGAACACTTTGGATTATTAACATTTCTTTTGTCCACACAAAGCAAAGAAATTAAACCCCAGAACACTTTTCTTTTTTTCACTAAATCTTATAAGTGCACATTAAAACAAGACCAGTGAAGTAGTGAATGATAAGATAGTGAACAAGGAATCTTATTAAGTTATTGCAATCATATTATAACAAAGTTTGAATATTTCAGCAACCTGTTAATAACAATAGCACAGCAACATTTTCCGCAAAACTGAACATGTAGTTAGATGCACACACAAAGCAAATTTACGATGCATAGAAGCTATACAATACAACGGTCTTCATCACGAAGATGAACAATATTTTATTAAAAAAAAACCTTAATGCAGACTATAAAGGAGCCCAAGAAAAGTCTAAAGGATGCCCATCTTCTTGTTTTTCTTGGTTAATGCAAATGGCCAGTCTTGTGGTGTTGCTGGAGTGATTGGACCCATTGATTTGATCAAAGAGTGAACTATTGACAACAAGACAAGTGGAGTGATCATTTTCCTCTAAAATGACATATTGTCAAGGATGTACCGAACAACTAGCTTCGTCACATAACACTTGAGAATAATAACAAGAAGCCAGTTACAAATAGTTGAGACACTCAGGAGGCCGTCAAAAGCACATGCAAGAAAAAAGGACTAGACAACAGAAGGTGTATTAAGTATTAACAAAGATAGACCTTCCAATCGTACAATGGCAAAGACTTGAGCTAGTCTTTTGTTCAGGGTTCTTTTGTTAAAGCTATTGGACAAAAAGGTGAACCTTCTTCTAAAGACAAAAATAACAAGGTGAGGTTATGGGCAGTAGAATTTTCCAGTATTATCAGTTTTAGCTTGAGCGATAAAAATAGCTTGCCAAAAAATGCATGGAAAGGGGAAAAACCCAACATTCTAAAGAGAGAGAGTAATGTTAAAGTTGATAACAGGGGTGCACAATCAAATGATTCTTAGTGTGTTAAGCATCTCCCCATTACAGCTTTTGATCTTGCTATTAATCCATCTTTGCACGAGGTTGAATGTCGTATAGTGGTAGAAACATTAGTAAAGCTGGAATGGGAAATCTCTGATTCCGATCAAAGTTAAGTTTTAAAATACAAGATTCTAACGGACAGATCACGTGAAATTCTCACAATTCAAGATGCGAAAACGATGATGATATTTAGGCAATACAAATGCTGACATAGCAAAAGCCTGGTTAACAGCAGAAACGGTATTCATATCGACGGGAATTGCAACCTTTTTCATACGAAGATAGCGCAGACAAAAAGAACAGTTATGGTGAATGCATGTGGATGAGAAAAAGGGCATCCAGCACGCGGATATTTGGGAAAAGAAGAAGATGGACTGATCGTGAATCTGCTATGCTGAGATTACGAATCGTACCTCTCCCATCCCTGGTTCAATGAATGTGTGCTACGAATTTCTGATCCGAAAAGCGTTGTCTCGCTTTGACACAGGCACTCCATGTTCCCATAATGAAATCCACGATAATGTCATGCGGAATCAGGTCCAGGACCATTGCGCACAGTGCAGGCCCATGACCCCGCCTGCACCGCACAGCCTGGGCAACACCACTGCTGTCCTACACGCCCTGCCTTTGCAACGGGCAAGCAAAAAATAAGAAAACCTTATTTAAATCTATATTAAATTGAATACTATTTCAACTTACTCCACCTAGCTTGGCATGTTTTAAATAATTTAAACTTGATTTTTACCCTACCTTTACCTTGTTCTAACTTTATTTTACCTTGTTTTATTACGTCTCGCCTTGCTTTTACCTTGTAGTAACCTTACCAGTGAAATAGGCCCCTAACACGACCTGCTAAGGCCATGAACTAGCAAAATGTGAACATGATTGATCATGTTTGACCATACATTAGATTGCTTGCCATGATTTGGCTTTGTTCCACCAAATTTGAACTTTGCTTGACCTTGTTTCATATGATTGTTTATCATTTTCATGTCACTTCGTATCGTTTGATCTCATGTTCATCATTTACACATCATTTAACCTTGTTTGCCCACATTGCTCCAATCATCCGACATTGTTTGGACCTTGATTTGACATCATTTTATGTCATTTAACATCATCAAGGTCCTATTTGACCTTGTTTGATACTGTATTATGGGGTTTTGACCATCATCTAACCTTCATTTAACCCTATCTAACATCATTTGGCCATTGTTTCACCTTGTTGACCTTAACCTACTCCTTCTTAACCTCATTGACCATGTTTGGACTATGTTTGACCATTAAGTTGGTGTGTTTTGACCCATCTTTACATTATTATTAGAGTGTTTTACATTACTTTGACATTGTTGATGAACCATAATTTGTCAAGCTTTGATATCGGACCCTCAATATCAGGTATGCAATATCACGGCCTCACTAGCGATATCGAGTACACAATATCGTGGTTCCTGTGTGAGCCTATAAATACACAATTGGGTGCACGGGAGAGACATAGAAAAAGTTAGTGTTAGAGTAAGATCTTTTTGTCAATTTTCAATTCCTCTCAACCCTTTCCCCAGTGCATGCCCACAGTGTGATTATTGTAATTGTACGGAACCTTTATTCAAGTGTGACATACTTGGACACGCACATGATTGGCAATAAAGATCGAGATTACTTCATCATTGCAACATTCACTTAGTTTTAATTGTTATTTATTACTTTCTTACTTAATATCTCTTTACCTTCCTCTCCTATCCCTATTATTAAGCGTGGAATGAGTACGACTTAATCATGAGCATTTAAGTGTGACTACTTGGTATCCTAGTAGCATACCTAGGACATGCGCTTGGTAATCCTAGTAGTAGTGCACAAGGTCCAAGATGTGTACATATGATTAAGGACGGATGCTCATCGCACTTAGGCTAGCTTAGATTCTCTCCTCCCATTCCCTCTTAGATTAAAAAAAGTTATTTTCCATTGCCTCTAGGAGTAGGACAACATCATACACCTCACTCTAGACTAAACCATAAGTGACAAAGTAAATAGTAGTCCAGGTGGAAAGACAACGAACTGTGATCAAGGTGTAACTATCTAGATACCACAACTAGCCTGTCTACAAAGTTTGACTAGATCGTGTGTGAACGCTCGTATTCGTATGGTTGAGTGTAGGAGTACCTCACCACTCATCAATTGTTTAACAATCTTGTTACACAAGTGCCATTTGATGTGCTGATGTTGTCATGCAGGATTGAGCTAGGAGGATGAGGAAGAAAATTCAACTAGCCTTAAAGCCTAAATGGGTCCCTCTTGTGATGTTGTTAAACTGAGTTGACCTTACGTACCCAAACCTTAAGCCTAAAACCATTCCACTATATAGCCATAACACCCTAAAATAGCCTGATGACCATTGACCTTATAGCCAGAAACATCATAGAGGATCTCTTGGTCAGAGTTCCCATCTAGACCATGATGGTGAGGAGAAAACACATGGAACCAAGTTCCTTGCCAAAACTTAAGCCTACTCAAAACATCATCAAACCCTTACAAGGAAACATTAAAACCATCACATAGTCCTAATTACATCTAGCACTCACATGTTTGCTTGTAGTCTTGTTTATCATTGTTGACAAGTTACAACAAATGACTGATGTTGATGAATTTGAGGATTTACAACAAGTAAGCTTGCATGAGCTCTCTCTCTGTGTGTGTGTGTGTGTTTGGCCTAATAAATGAATAGCAAGTTTTGTAATTTTGATGCACATTGCATAGATCTCTCTATGTTGCATTGATAATGGTGACCTATGATGGCCTGATTTGTAGGTTATCTCATGTGGCCCTATGCATTATCTTGTAATAACATGTTTTCTTTGTCTTGTTTTCTTATTCTCTTGGATTTGTGCTTGTAGGATGAAGACTGAATTCATCGCAAGGGTGCAACACATTACAGTAGCAAGTTACCATGTGACATTGATCTATGAAATTTGGTTAGCTTATCTTGTCATACCAAGAGTGCTTGTTTCAACATCATTTCCATTACTATTCCTTAAGCCTATCCTCATAGCCTAATTGTAACCTCCATTATCCTAAACAATAATGATGACCTATGTTCGACACTCATGCATTATGGCCATGTGACATCTCCTTCGTCATGCTTCACCATCAAGTCTATTAGATGTAACACATCTCATTCAATAGGAAAACCAAATCAAACTTTGCCTTGGTAATGAAACCCAGTGAAGGTTTCACCCTACAAAAAAATAGAAGAAATGGGGAAGAAAATTGCCAAGAAGTGAAGCTCAAAAAGATGAACTAATGGCTCCAAACATACAAAGGGAGGAGTCTAATGGCCAAAGAAGCCTTGGAGTGAAGTGTTGGCTCCTCAAGAACATTACCAAGTAACCAACACTTCAAAGTAAGAAGCTCAAAGGCCATATCAATTATCCAACATGTTAGTTCCATCACCATGATTATGATGTCAATATTTAGAACTCATTGTTAACCCTATGACCATTTTCTCATGACCAAATATAGTCTTTGACCTCTATTATCTTACCATAATCTTATCTCATCATCATAAGCACTCATTGGTATGGTTCAACACTACTAGATCAAGCCTAAAGAGGAAATGTTGGTGATGGACCTACAATGATGTTTTGTATCCTTTGTCAATGTCTCTTGAGTTAATCCTCAAAACATCAACAAAGAGGGGCCAATGAAACACCACTAAGAAAAATCATGTTACAACCCTTTGGCATTGTAACACTTACCCTTACACTTGAGGCTAAAATTTTATTGTAAAATTGTAAAGTTTGTAGTCCATGAGATGCAATCTCACATACTTGAACTTTTGGGGCTTTAAAATGCCTCATAAGTTATTTTAGCCCTACTTCCCAAGCCGAAAAATTTATGTCATGTCTATATTTGAGCCTTTGGAACTACCAAATTTGGTGTTTTCATGGGTTTTATGTTAACCATGACCAAAACTATGCTCGAGCCACCTACACCCAATGTTGGAGTTGTTGGGCTTTCATCTTCCTAGTTGGCTAGCTTAATTCTAGCTTTGTCCTAGCTTGGATGGGGCTTCCTAGTTGGTTAGCTTAGTTCCAGCTTTGTCCCAGCTTGGATGGAGCTTCCTAGTTGGTCAACTTAGTTCTAGCTTAGTCCTAGCTTGGATGCCAAAAGGCTAGTGTAGTTGCCATTGTTCCAGTGCGGATGCCACAAACCCATCATTCGAGTGGTTAGGGTTTTCACTTTTCCAACAATTCCAACATTGCTCCAACAACTCCAGCATAGTCAATTTCAACAAAAATTCCATGATGTCAACATTGTTCCAGCAAGGCTAGTGTAGTTGGTTAAAGGCAATGTGGTATGCCAAAAGTTTGTTTACTATTCATGGTATCCAACATGGTTTTGATGGCCTTGGAGGTATCAAAACTTATCATAAATAGAAAATACACTAGAAATGAGAGCTTGACACACTTGCAAATTGTATCAATCTAACAATAATTATGATAGAAATTTGCAGCCAAAAAACTAGCAACCCTATGGAATAAAAATTTTGAGCACATTGAATGGGTTCTTCTCGATGGAGCAAATTTCACAACCTTGGCAACCAACATTGCATGAGACTTACCTCCTTTGCACAAATGTAGCACATAACTTACCCCCTTGGCAACCAACTTTGCATAAACCTTACCTCCTTTGCACTAATGTAGCACATGCCTTACCCCCTTGCCAATCCATGTTGCACAAACCTTATTCCATTTGAACCAAGGTTGTAATTACCTTACCTCCTATTCACCAACATTGTAGATCCAAGCTAAAATCTACCAAGGAGTTTTGATGATTGAAGTTGGGAAGTACCTATATCATGGAGGTGACTACAAAACACAACCTACTGAATCCAACAAGCTTCAAGCTTAATCCAAGCAACTCCTTGTGCATGCAAGCACACAATCTATACACATTTTTGAACACTTTATTTTTAATATTTTATAATTGCAATAAAGCTTTTAGTTCATTTGTTATGAAAATTTATTTAAGATTCATTTTTATGCATTTTCTTAAAGTGGATCTACAATTTTCATTTGAATTATTTATCTTCATTAATATTTCCTAAGTTCCTAGGTGATCAACAAGACCATCTAGGGTACCTTGGATCCTCTTCTCAGAGGCCCTTGAGATCCAAGGTTAGGATATTTCACCTAGAATTTTTGGTTTTCTAGCAATCAAATTGTTTAGGTGTTACATGACTCTCCTTATAATATCAAGCAAGAATTCTCATCATCTCAAGAATCTAAACCATACTTCTTATTGCCAACAATGGTTCGTCATCTTCATCTAGTAGGTTAAAATCATTATCATGATTATGATCCTTACCTACCCTATTGTGATGGTATCTTTTTCTCTCTCTTCTATGTTTCCTTCTTATCCTCTATCATGGTCACAATCTCTATGCCTATCAATATTTCTCATGTAGTTTTCATTAAGATATCTATCTTTATTTCTATCTACAACTCTACCTTCTTATCCACATTCATTCTTATTAGATCTAAATGATAAAGAACAGGTGGAAGATGAGGATCTAGAAGAATCATGTTAACTTTGTCTCATTCCTTAATCCCCTTTGAGCTTTTACGTTTAGTCTACTATGAATCCTAGGACTTAAAGACCTTGTTCTAGGACCTTGGCAATCTTCTACTAGATTACCTACCAACATTAAGTGTATTCTTAGATGTCCCATGTCAAAACTGTTGAAGAGGTGAGGAAAAGAGATGGATCAATGATGATGAGACATCCCAAACTAATGGTATCTATTCTTCTTCTAATATAGTTATAGGCTTAATTAAATCTTTTATAAATAATTAAACTAAAAACCACATTAAAATCTACCAACATTCATCCTAATTTCATGCAAACAATGTAGGAAGATTCATGAAAACATAATAATACATCAAAATATAATACAAAGTACTCATACAAACATAAGCCATGAGAATCTAGAAAGTATTAAGCCTTCCATGCATACCAAAATTTCACATAGTTAATATTGATTATAGAGCATGAGGATTTACAATTCTTTTAATCCTCACCTCTCACTCAATATGAAGATACAATACTAAACAACCAATTTTAGATGCCCAATGGACTTACAGTTTCTATTAGAGCTCTATTTTAACTCATATATTATCTCTCTAATGGCCAAAAGGCCCCAATTAAGTCATTATTTCTACCTTTTATACCTATGCCAATAATTCATGTTCTATTGTATGATGAAATTTTTTTTAAAGTGTTGGGTTACCTACTACAAAGATTGCAAGTCACACCTACTCTAGCCCATTCTAGCTATGACTTACTATAGGTTGTAGCCTTCTTACACTCCAAATTACATCAAATTATTAAAATGATCTTATTCTTAGTGAGATGATGCTATGATTCATAGCAAATCATAATCCCTTTGAGAGTACGAGTGCCTATAGTTCATACTAACATCAATCTATCTTTTTAAAGAGAACCTAATAACAAATGTACTTTTTAGTACAAGTGACTACCAACATAGCCTTCTTCAATCTATGATAAGCTATGATCTCCTACAAGTTGCATTCACTTTTCATCTTGTTATTTGACATAAAATCATTTGCAAAAATGAAGGTTGAGTTGATTGTGACTATGTGCAAGTTGTACCTACCTTTCGACCACTTACTACAACTAACTATAAATCATAGTTCCCTCATAGTTACTATCATAAAATAGTAAAACACATAAAATGATCCGAAATCAATACCAAACTTAGGGATTGGATGCTCTAGGACTCCTACAACATGATGCAAGAAAAACATTATAATTTAAAGTAAAAAATATTCCTACACTATCTCTCTTATCCTTAAAAAATTAAACTTATATAAACAATGGTTTGTGGGTAATGGTGATATTCCAGTTAGCTAATTAGGCCTCATGTATCCACATTGCATATGAAACATCTTTATCCTTCCAATGGATCAAATATTCAAACCTCTTGCTATTCTAGGTTCTTGAAGCCTTCCTCTTCTTTAAGATACTTTTCTTCCTCTTCTATGATTACCTTGGATCAAAAATGGTAGTCTTTAATTCCTCCATTCTACTTTCCAAGGTTTGGTCATCATCAAATATATAATATTAAAAACAAAATCCATACCAACATCATTAGGTGTTAGCATCTCAAAAGCATTATTATTGATTTTGACCTTAAGTTTGAAAGACCACATCTTCTTTATCCTCAATTTAGAAAAATTGATTTTCTTAATGTCTTTTTCAAATTAATCCACACTAAATCACGAACCTTAAAGTTGGTCTTTTCTTATCCTTATTCTTCTTTTGAAATACATCTACATCTTTCTTAACTCACCTTTTTGGTACTTTGAAATGTAATTCTTTTATTTCTTGAACAAATTTAGTAATTAATTATACCTTCCCATCAAAATGTTTTATATCATTCAACATTCTAAATTTAAAGTCATAATTTTCTTCAAAAGGACTCTTTCCAATACTAGAATAAAATGCATTATCGTTAGAGAATTAGGCAAGAGACAATAAATTCTCCCACCTACATGGCTGATCATCACACAAAAATCTCAAAAGTTTCAAAAAATATTTATTTACCACTTTGGTTTTTCAATCATATTTAGGATGATAGATAATTAAAAATTTCAAATTTATCCACAAAATATTTCATAGTAATCTCCAAAATGACTAGTAATTTTGAATCCCTATCACTCACAATTAAAAATGGAATGTCATGCAAATAAATAACATTCTAGAAAAGTATATTAGAAATATAAAAAGCATCACTTGACTTATAAGGAATAAAATGTTCCATCTTAATGAATCTATCCACCATAATAAAAATAGAGTCATTTCTACTTCTTATTTTAGGAATTCTTCCCATAAAATCCATTGACATGCTCTCCCATGGCAATTTAGAAATAGGTAATAATAAATAGTAACCATCTACTTCATTCCACCCTTTGAATTTTTGACATATCATGAATTTCTTCTCTAATTTAAACTAGCCAAAATTAGCTTCTTTTCATAAGCTTTAGGATCTTATCTTTCCACATTAGATTTATCCATCTTTCACTATGCTTCTTCAAGATGATCTTCATTCTAAAATCATATTTGAAAACACACACTTTCCCATTCTTAAATAATATAGCATTTTGGATATGTTAATTCCTTTATTGATGAACTCTCCCAATCATAGGCTCATTCAAATCCTTCAAATCATACCTAAAATTAACATCATCATTGTACAAATAAATAAAATGAATCATACCTTTAACTTGTGATAACCTAAAATTCACAACATACATCCTAGACAATGCATCTACTACAACATTGATCTTCCTTTGTTTATGCTTTAACATAAATATACCTCTTACAATTGTACCACCTACTTCATGTATTCTGTACTCATCTTTTTTTGGAAATCTGAAATTTGAAGTGCCTTGTGATCAATCATCAAAAAGAATTCTTTTGGAAATAAGTAATGCATCCATTACTTGATGACCTAAATAATAACATATAATTCCTTCTCATAGATACGATACTTTTACCTTGATTCATTAAGCTTCTCTAAAGTAGTATAATGTATTTTCCTTCTTTTGATAAGGCCCCTCTAATTACTAGCCCACTAGCATCCACCTCCACCTAAAAGAGTATGTCAAATTTTGAAATTAAAGACACCTATTTACTTATAATCTTGTATTTCAAATAATTAAAAATATCTTGCATTTTATCATCCCATATAAATTTCTAATTCTTATTTTAGATCAAAAACATAGATCATGAAATGTCACTAAAATTCCTAATGAATCATTTACAAAAAGCCTAGCAATCTAAGAAAAAAATGTACCTCTCCAACATTCTCTACAATTTGCCACTTCTTTATGGACTTCACTTTGGTTAGCTTCATCATCACTTAATTTTTACAAAACATGTATTGCAAGTATGTAATCCTACTATACATGAAATTTTACTTCTTTGTATTGATCACAAGTTAAGCCTCATCAAACTTTTAGCACGTGAGTCTGAAATAATCAACATGCTCCCACTCATTTGAGCTATAAACAAAAATATCATCAAAGTAAAAAATGCAACATTTCCCAATCAACTCCCTGAAAATATCATGCATCAATCTCATGAAAGTACAAAGGGAATTTTTTAAATCAAATAGTATCAAAAATCATTCAAACAAATCCTCTAAATTTTTTAAAGAAGTCTTTCATTCATCAACTGGTCTAATTCTAATTTAATGATACCCATTTTTAAAATCAATTTTTCAAACTACTTCAACATGTGTTAAAGCATCAAAAAGATCATCTACCCTCCAAATGAAAAATTAATAACTTCCCATAATTCTATTCAATACCCTCGGGTCAATGCCTATCCTTTAATCTTCACTTTTCTTCTTGGGAATAAGCATCTTTGCAAATGCACAAGGAAAGATTGAATTTTTCATAAATCCATTTGCAAGAATCTCCTCCACTTACCTTTGTAATTCTTCCCTCTAATTTAATACCATCTAGTAAGTCATTTCATTTGAAATAATTATAAATTTCCTCCATCCAAATGAAACTAATTTGAGCCCAAACATTCATCATCAGTGGAAAACTATCTAATTTTTTCTTAAAGACATCTGAAATTTTTTTAGGCAACCTATCAACTAATTTTGAAAGTTCACATTACTTAATCATGGATGATATAATTAAATATACTACAACAAGACCAATTTTTTTTTTCATTATGTTCTTAGATGTATTTCCTCTTATCTAACAAAATCAAGGATACATTCCTTGAGAATTTATTTCTCAATTATTAAGTTATCATTAAAATTAATTCATGAATTCAATCTTCTCTAGTGACTAACCAAACATTATTAGTCGCATCTAACTTGGCATCATTATCAAATTTCAAGTTCTTCCAAGTATCACATCAGCACAATTAATTAACAAGACTTCCCAAATAACATGATTCATGAAATTAGAAATCTTGAATATTAATACATATTATTCCCTCACATCTTAAGAAAAACATCTAGAAAACCAACACATCTTGTAGTATTTATGAAGAGGATAGGTCATAAACCCCAATCTAGCAACTACCCTAGAAAAAATAATATTTAATTAAGCACCTTCATCAACCAAATTATGAATTCTTTCCTTATGCTTGAGACATATAACCTTAATTCTAAATAACAATTTCCTAATGGGATCATTTTTTAGATTTACATTGTCTATGAATGAATTCATTTTAGTAACATCTTCAATTTTAGAAACAATAGGATTACCTCTTTAACAAGTTTGATTTAATTACCTTTCATTCTTCATGGTTTGAACTTTCCTTTTCTTGATGGCCTTTTTGAAGTGAATACTCCAATTACTTATTTCCAATCTCACCACATCTAAAGCATTGAAGCTTCAAAAAGTTTCCATCCTTGGAATCATTACCTTTTTTATTTGAGTTCTTCTGAGTCTTATCCTTGTCTTTCTCATTCTTCTTATCATGCTTCTTCTTCTTATGGTCTTCTTTAACCTTCTTAGATTGGGATCCATTCTCCTATTTGAAATTCTTTTCCTTGCACTTTTATGGCCTCTTTCCTTAGTTTCCAAAGTGACCAAGCTTCTTTTTAGTCTTGATGGCTAGTTCATAAGCCTCATCTAAAGTTTGACATATTGAGGATTAACCCCTATAGGTATTACATCTTCAAACCTCCATGAAATGTAGATGTCTACTCATGATCGCTCCAATTCACTTTGGAATGATGAAATAGTTAGAAAAACTCATAGTAGAAGTTCTTCACATCCTTCTTTCCATGTCTTAGATGATTCAATTTCACAATTGCCTCTTTTCTATGCTTGGTCTACTCATATTGCTACCTCAACATCTATTAGGTAACTAGTCATTCTCTCACTTGTACTTTATTTTACATGAAGAACACATGGAACTCCTTTTTCCATCAAATGGAAGCCATCACTTCAAGTTTGGATTTGGAAATTAGCATCTTTAAATGATTTGACATATTCTCTAATTCAAAATTTTTGTTCAATATCTACAATGAAGACTCAAATGCATGAGATTCATCTATTCTATTAAAAGACTTCAATTTAAAATATGAAAGCCTAGGCACATTTGTGGAAGCTTTTATAAATCTTGCATTATCCCCCACATATTACCTTGAATACCTAGATGAACTTATCCTTGATGAATGAGCAACTAATGTATCCCTTCAAGATTTCACATGAGGACTAGGATTTGTTTTCTCATAAAATCCTTTGTTCATGGAATTCAACATTTTTATGAGCTGAAAACATTGACTTCTCATCATCTATTCTTCCATTTTCATATTCTCCTTCATCCGCTTGGTTTAAGAAATCTTTAGTGTCATCCCTTCTTTATGATGAACCTACATTAGCATCAAATTTAGCATCGAATTTTCTAGCCTATCCATAATCATTTTAGGGAAATCTCTAAGGTCTTTCATGTCTTTGTTCAAAGTATACATAAATGTCTTTCTAAGTATCATGTTTCCAAAAGAAATAACCTAAGATTCAACAACTAATTATAGATCTATCACAATCAACATATTTTCAAGATATAATGAGCATAATCCCAAAAATCTAGATTCTATCCAAGCATAAGAGTATCAAGAAGTCATCAAGAATGAATTTTAAACATGGTATGAAAAACTTAAATATTCCAATCATATTCTCGAATAACATTATGCTGGTATAGTTATAGGATCAATTGAATCATGCCTGAACAATTAAATTTAAAACTACCTCAAAACCCAAAAATAATCATCCTTATTTTTATGCATAAGATATAGGAAAGAAAAAATCATTAAAAACCTATCTAATTAATGGATGAAAACATTAAAGTACATATAAATACAATTTAATGGCTCATGCACATAACACATCACAAGGATTGAAAAAGTATTAGGCTCTTCATGTATACCAAAACCTAACACTCAATGTTGGTTGTAAAGCATGAGGCTCTAATGTCAAAGGACCAATTCTAGATGTCCAATGAACTCACAATTACTCTTATAGCTCTCACTTAACCCATAAACAATATTTCTAATGCCTGAAAGCCCTAATTATGTGATCATGTCTACCTTTTATAGTAACAATAGTGATACATGTTCTACTACAAGCCAATATGGGTTGTACCCACTAGCAACCCTTTCTAACTATGACTTGCTATAGGTTACAACTTTCTTAAATTTTAAAATACATTAAAAATTGAAACACTATTCTTCTCAATGTGATAGCATTACAAGGCATTATGACTTACAATTTCTTTAAATTGTGAGTGCCTACAAATCATATTGTATCACAATCCATATTTTTGAATAAAACCCAAGAACAAATGCACTTCTTAATATAAGTAACAACTCACATAGTCTTCTATAGTCTTCAAGATGGGCTACAACCTCTTGAAAGTCATACCTATCTTGAATCTATCTATTTATCTTAAAATTATTTTAATAGAAATCTTCTTCCTACATGAAACCTCCCATTCAATGGGAGCATTTAACAAGAAGAATGGTTATGAATAGGCCATACATGAACTATTTGATAAATGAACATGCTAATTCAAATGTGAATGTAAGGATTTAAGATAAAAATGATATGAAATGACTTGAAAATGATAAAATATTGAAATTAAAGTAAAAATGAAAAATTGTCATTTCAAGGTATGAAAACAACATGAAATATAAAAATGTGAATGAATTTAAAAGTCTAACTAATAATAACTATAAACAACATGTAGATATACATTTGATAATGAAATAAATGTTTAAATAAGAAAGATTAAATAAAAAATTAAGAGCAACATGTGATAAACAAATCAAAAATAAAACATGAAATAAAAGTAAAAAATGAAATAAAGGACTAAGCTATTTCCTTTATTTAATATAAATCTAAAATTGAAGATTATGGGAGAGAATGATAAGTGATAAAAGTGTAATGAAGGTAGTGTGCATCATTTAAACAACTAAGTCTTAATGGAAGATGATAGGCCAAGCAAGGACTAATGTCAAGGATGAGATGCTATAGATTCTCACATCTTGACTACAATTATGAATAGATGTTCTCCAAGGATGGATGAAAAATACTTCAATTGATACATAATAGATAAATGAAAAATGATAATGGAATGAAATGAAATATTCGAATATGAAATATAAATAGATATATGAAAAACTCTAGAATGTACTAAGATCTTCAAAATGCCAAATGTCAAAAGTTATAAAGGATTTTGAAAAGATCGCTCTAAAAATGTTGATCCAAGCCCTTTGTTTATAGATGAGAAAATGTCTTTAGTATTATAAAGAAATGATATCAAATGTTAGTGAAAAATATTTTTCAAGATTTCATATACCTTGATTTTAGCATGTTTGACTTTAAAGTGATACTAAGAGAAACCAACACCAAAAATGATGTAGCTAGGAAGAAAGTTACATCGTTTTCTAGCTAGAAACTTTCAAGTGTTAAAAAAGGTTGTCTGATAACATGATAAAGAACTAATGAACTATTAAACCATGATAAGATGATGTCTAATCCTTGTTAGAAGAATCATTGATGCTATAAATATGTTGGATGATTAAGATGTCATTTTGACTCATGAAAATAATGTAAAACACAATGTGACCAAGGAGAAAGTGGTGTGATTTTTACAATGAGCAAAAAACATTGAGAAAATTGGTAACTAATGAATTGATGAGGGTCTCATTTATGATAGTGTTGATGTATAAATTATTATACAATTTAATACAATTTAAGCAACTATCACCTAGGGCATCTTCCATATAAGTATAGAAACCTTAGAATAGTCTTAACTAGCTAGGGTAATGTGGCATTTAAAAATTTTATAGAACAAATTTTTTGAACTTATCTTTATGTAAATTAAATGATCTCTTAAATTATTATGATATTAACAATAATTCATAATACCAAATAAAGTAAGAGTGCTAAAAAAGTTCAAAACTAAACAATAGATTAATGCAAATTAACTAAAAATAAACTAATGCCAAATCTAAACAAAACTAAAGTAATATTGGTAATTGGGGTAAAATAATAGTAAACCAAATAAAGATAGATTTTATTTAATAGGCTCATATGCCCAAAAAAACTAGCAAGTATTTATACAATAGATTTAGGGTATTAAATGAAACTAAACTTTTACCGATAGAGATTAAATAAGGATAGAATTAAAATAAATCCACTTAGCTCAGTATTGAACTTCATATTTCATTTGCGAGATTAACCAATGCTTGCATAAACTTGCCTACATGCATCTCTAACTATTGAAATTTCTCTAATAGATCCTTATGTTGGGCCTACTGGATTACTATTAAGCTTGAGAAAAACTCTTTGGTAAGATACAACTTAGTTTAGGTCATCTTCTTTAATGTGAAGGGACATAAACTAGTTAAGAAAATCCAAAAAAGAGGAAGATATATTAGAAGATGATACTTTGGCTTCATGAGGATCATATAATAGCTCTGGGCTATGTACATTAAACTCTTTAAACAAAGAAAACTTTAAAAATGAAGGTTCATACTTTCCTTATTTTATCTTTTTTGTGTTTCTCTTCCTACTATCTTTTTCTTCACCTTTTGAAATTTAGTCTTTCCAAACTATTAACATTTGTTAGTATCTTAGCATCCTCCATCCCCACAAACCCTTCACACCAATTGTAACTAAATAGAATCATTGTTTTTCAAAATAAAATAGGAGTGTTGGGAACATCAAAAGTTTAGTTATTATTACATAACCTAAAATACTATCTAAAAAGAAAGAAAACTAATAATAAAATTTTAAAATATTTTTTAGCCTATATAATTATAGTAAATAAACATTATGTAGTACTAAACATCATGAGGATTACTGAATCATAGATCTTCTCTAAAAAGAATGAGATCATTAACATAATCCACATGTATAATCTCATGTAAAAATGACAACGATAATAATCCTTGCAAATTAAGCAACAACTAGAGTGGTCATTTTTTCAACAATTCTACAAATAATCACCCAAAGAAAATCATTTTCCAACATCCATTCAAAGATATTGGTTTGTATCATCTATAAATATGTTCATCTATCAAGATGCTACCACAAAATAGGTTACAATAAATAAAAATTCATAATATACTTTAAAAACTAAATAAATAATAACATAGATGCAAAACACTTAACCTATGCTCTTGATCTTATTATTGTAGCAAAGGAGTGCATTCCAAATCATCAAGAGGTAACCTATTATGCATTGAATCTATGCAAATCAATGGTGGACTAATATGTGTAAACACATAGAACTCCATGATTCATAACATCAAACACAAAAGAATAAGACTAGGAAAGAGTGCAAAGTTTAAATATTGTAAAGCTACTCTACCTAGATCACTGTCCTTGATCTTGGTATCACATACCTTGCCATCCATAGGATCATTATTACCACCTTCTTTGAGGGCTCCTTAGGCAATTTCTACTCAAGGATATCACTAGAATGTGAGGCAAAGGGATCCAACATAAAAGTAGAAGTAAGGGATTGCTAAATGTCTTCAAGAGTAGAAGAGGATGCATGCTTAAATGAGCTTGGAATTATAGCAAGATCCATCAAAATTCACAGATTTGGATAAGAGGTGTCTACTATAAAGTCATCAAATGGCACCATGTATCCAGTGACTCCTGAGTAAAGGAGGTTAGATCCATTAAGGCCAAACTCAAATGCTATGTTAATTGATATGTATAGGTCAATGCTACCATTGATGAAAAAACAGGTGTAGGGGCTATGCATGATGGGTCATCTTGACACTGAGGACTCTCGAACAAAGCATGAGTGCTCCATAGTGATGTAGCCAACAACAACAATGGGGCCATTGATCTTAGTAAGCATATGTATAATTGGAACCAAGTCCATGGACCTAGTTGTATCCTATGCACACTCGGACTCTATTGACACTCATCCTTATGCTTTATGGCTGCTACTATGATCAAAGGTGATTAAGATTCGACAAACTACACTAGTTTAGCCTAGATGCATCGAAGGTAGAAAACTATCGCTCTTCCTACTATTGTTATTATTTCCACCATAACTTATACATTAAACAAAATCCTACCTATATGCAACAATAACTAATATAACTTATTTTATGCAACCCAAGTCATAATACCCTTCCAAATTATTCTAAAGTCCTATAATTATCCACAACAATTATGTAGTGTATAATGCAATAGTTCTAGATTTTCTCATACTATTGAGTGCATCCAGCATTAGTGGAATGCCTCTGTAGAACCTTGCATACTACTATAGTAACTTTTACATTAGGTAGCAGTGCTATACTTGGTGCTTAGCACTAATGCTTGCCCTACCATACATGTTATGAAAAAGGATCAAACCTTTACTAGTGCATTGCTAATTGCATATCTTTTCTTAGAGTTGAAATAGGAAGCTTTTTGTTTTTTGACCTTTTGGTATGTCAAAACCTTAAGGAAAATGGAGAAAATAGAATGTTTATGATGTTCGGTGATCTTGCAAGACATGAATGAGAAATCAAGAAAAAAATATCTACAATGAGATGACAAAATGAAGACTACATGGGCAAGATGAGAGCATGAACAAGTATGGAAGAAAATGAAGACTACAAACCAAATGAAGATGCTTCACGAATTGGAAAAAGCCAAATCAATAAGAGAAAGCCTTAGGAACCAAAGCTCAATAGTTGAGGATACGTCTCTAAGAAATAGTGGACATGTCATCCAAGAAGAAAGAAATTATAAAAATATGTCTTCAAGAAATAGTAGGCATCTCCTTTGTAGAATAGAAGCCTCCTTAGAGATGTCTCCCAAGAGATGTCTCATTTCCCAAGGATACATCTCTCCATAATCAAGGTAGAACTTAGGTAGACATCCCAACTTTGAAGGAGATATCTACACTAGCTGTTGGGTAGCCTTTGCATGAATTTTGAGGTGTTTTGAAAACTCTTAAACCATAAGAAGATATCAAATTCTTGGTAATTATGTAAGCATTGTTAACATTAAAGCTATCATTATTTATTCTATGTTATTTTACTTGTGTAATTTATTATCACATGATTTGCTTGATTATTTGAGTTATGCTCATTTCTTATTTTTCTGTCTCTTTCTTTTTCTCCATATGGGGTTGATGTTCTTCTTGCGAGAAGGTGTCCATATTGATCTTGTCAAGATCCTACTTAATTGAGTGATTTTGCAGTACCAAAACACTCTAGATCAAAGCTCAATTTTGCAAAGGTTTTGGGATCTTATACACTCTAGAGCGATGAAACTCTTAAGGGGTTGAGTGGTTTTGTAGTGATGAAACACTCTAGAGCGAAGCTAAGATCTTATACAGTGTTTCATGCCCTTAAAACCATATTTTGAGCTTATTAGGGCCTTGTGGGGTTGAGATATTTCACAGTGATGAAACTCTTTCTAGTAGAGCTCAAATCTTGTAAAGGTTTTAGTGTCCTCTAAATCACATTTTAGAAGAAATAAAGTCTAGAGGTATGCACAGATTCTACCCTCCAAGTGTCAGTGTACCCAAGTTGGGGAAGCATGTAAAATTTGGTGTGTTCATGTGGTTGGTGTAATTTTAAATTAGGACACTTATTCAAGCCTTCTCCCCCACCCTTATAAGTTCTCAATCCTCAAGTGGTATCAGAGCCTGATACTCTTAGTTTTGAGTGTAACAACTTAGAAGTAAACAATGGTAGAGGGATCATACATAGTATCATCAATGTTCAAGGGGGTCACCTTTACATGCTAGAAGACTTGAATGCAAAAATTCTCTAAGTACATAATATTCTTAGTTTGGACATTCATCTTAGATGGATACACTCAACTCATCAACAACATTTTGGGCACCAAAGGTAAGAATAGAGGTAAGTAATCTAAAATTTCAAATTCTAATATCTTTTTTATGGAATTCTAGATATGTGGCAAAAGAGGCCATATGGCCTCCAAGTTCCCCCATTACTTATAGGTTACAAGGGAAAGAATATAGTGAAGAAATAAGAGGAAGTACCATCTATACAAGTTAGGATGATGAAGAGGAAATATCTCAAAAAGATAAGGAGGTAAAAAAAATATCTACATGAACTGGGATGATGAAGAGCAAAGTAAAGAAGAGGTGGATGACACTTCAAAAGATTCACATCTTATATTTATGGCTCTCATAGATCGTGATACTAGCCTATCTGATAACGATGATCAAATGAAAACTAATGAAGAAAGGTATGACCTCTTGTGTAAAAAACTTCTATCTTTTCAAAATATTTATATAAAGTTAAATAAGAAATTAAAAAACAAGGATAAATATATCTCTTTATTAAATATGAAAATTTTTTATCTTACAAAAGAAACCTTAGATCTAAGAGCTGCAAATAAAAAAATAACATTGTCCTATGAGCAGATTAAGGAAGAACTTGCAAATGCTAAACTTGTAAATGAGAGGCTAGTCAAAGGAAAAGAATCCCTCTACATCATTCTATGACAATGAAGAATTTCACATGATAAAAGCGGGCTAAGATGTTATTCACAAGAATAAGCATCTACATAAACTCCATCTCAAAAAAAGGCTTCTCCAAAGATTGAAGTGTCAATAGATACTATATTTCAACCAAGAGTAGATCCAAGGTTTAATCACTTTAACCAAAATAGGAAGGTTAGATGTTATTATTATAATAAATTTGAGCATAAGAAATGGGAGTGAAATCTAAAATATTATCACATGAACACTTGGTTGTATCATAAGACTCCTTAGTCTTACACAAATACACCTAGATAGCAAATCTTGCAAGGTAAAAAGGAATGGATGACAAATCAAAAGGGTAAATAAAAAAAAGGTGCAAAGAATCAAGTGAAAATAAGGAAGTCAAAGAAATCTCAATAATTTTGTGAAAGGAAGCAAGACATTAGAAATAACCAAAATTGATATGAAAGGAGTAGCTTTGAAAGAAGAACCTTAGTTCCAATCTCCTTAGATATCTTGATCTCCATAAGCAAGCAAGGTAAGTAACTACAAGTATAGTTATAATCATTATTCCTTGACTTTATAAGATTACACTAGATTAGTTTATTTTTATGGTTGATTGGAAGCTATTGGAAATCTTTGAAAATACAAAGAAATTTCCACTTGACCTTGCAGATTGTTGAACCATAATATGCTATAACAACCTGTTTGTGCTACTTTTAAAGTGTTTATTGATAAATCATATTTTGGATTCTTAACTAGAATGTATTGGTTTCAAGTGGTTTAAAGTCCTTAACTATAATTCATGAACTAGAAGCTTTTTGTTGATCATTCATTGTCATTTAAACATACATGTCTTGTGTTCTATACTCTTAATTAAGCTATGATATGATATTTTTGCTTTCTTAAAGTGCAATTTTTTATTTGAAAAAAAAAATTTATGTATGGTAATTGAAGCATTTGAATTGGTACCTTTAATGAAATTCATGTATCTTCTAAAAAAGGCAACATTTCAAAAGGAATTTCTTGAGCATAAGAACTATTTATCCTTATCATAAGATACTACTAATGAAACATCTTTTTTTTTTTGAAGTTTTCAAACTTGATCTTAATATGGCACCCTAGATTTATTGAGATATAACCTAGTCCCTTGTGTAATTCTCAATGTATGTCTGATATTTATGTTTGTTTTCTTGTGATGATTTTTTTTATGATGATTTCAAGGTTTTTTCCATGTTTGGAAGTGTTTTAGACTTATTTTGATGAATCTAGGAGGTTTCGGGGGCTATGGGGACTTATTTGAAGGTGTTTAGAGGTCTCAAACCTTAAGACGAGCATCTTTATTTTTGGCCCTGGAAAGATAGACATCTACTCTAATAGTTAGATGTCTTAGTTGCATTCAATATGTCTCATTTTGATAGTAGACATCTATCTCATGAGGTGGAAATCTATTACAAGACATCTACTATTTCTTAAAATATGTCTTACATGGATTTTAATGGACATTAATTACATAAATTGATGAGATTCAAGGATGCATCTCTATGAACGAAAAGTGACTCATGAATGGATGTTCATTACAAAAGTTGAAGATTATAGTTTCTACTATAATTTTTTATCCTTAATGTCTAATCATATAGTCCTTTCCTTTCAAGAGGGATTTCTTGTTAACTATCTAGGAGGATATTTCTTGTAATAAGTATTAAAAATATTAGCATCTTTATTTTTTAAGGATATCACTAATGGGAGACCTTAGTCTCCATACTTGATCTTAGAATTTCTATGTAGCATGGAGATCCTAAAAGGCTTAAGGGAAGAATATTAATCTATCTACAATAGATGCATTATGAGCAAAAATACTAGCATGTATGCAAGGGAAGCCTATATCTCATCAACAGTTATCATCCTACAGGCCACCAATGTAGGTGGAGTCTTTTGAAACTTTTACCAAAAGATACTCGAGTAGGAAGACTTTCCACTCCAACACCCACAGTTGAAAATGCACAAGAAAAGGACTATTCATTTTAGAGTATGGTAAAGTATCCAAGGTAAAAGTATGTTTTAATTTTGGCCAAGATATCTTTTGAACATTTTACCTTGTGAGGTATTTCTTGGTGCTAGTATTTAAAATTGGCATGGCTATATACAAATTTCTTTATGACCATCTTGTTAAGAATATGTTTGGTTGTGTTTGATCCTTTGAGATATGTAGCATGATAAGATGTGTTGCTTTGTCTTAAGAGTTAAATATGCATGTTTTTACTCACTTTCCATGTAAGTGCTATGCCTTATCTTTTTGTTGATACTTCAAAAGGTGGGAGAAGATTGGATAATTATAGAACTATGAGATATTAGTTATTTGTTACTAATGGCTTATTAGTTTAGAGACAGCTTACTTGATCTTCAAGGGTCGAATTTTGGACTTCAAGCTTTAGTTTTAAATACTCTTGAATATCAATTGAAAGGCTTGGATAAGTTTTTCTTTACTAATTTTAACTTTGTGAATAGATAATGGGTAGCTCTTAATGAAAATTAATTTGACATCATTAGCCCTATGAAATCAATGCTAAAAGATGTGTACTCTTTTACTGATTTCCTTACTTAGCTAAATTTTTGTATCTCTATGGGATTATCATATGATTTTATGAAAGATTATCTTATGGAACCTTTTTTAAGAATCTTTAGATAGGTACTTTTTATTATCCCCTCCTTTTGGGTGCTTTCCAGAAAGGAGGAGAGCATTTTGCATTAATCAAGGTAGATTGTATTTTTCTCTATGTGTGTGTGTATATGTGTGTGTGTGTGTGTTATTTTATTGTTTATCATATAATGTTATGGTATTATGCTCAACCATTTTCTTAAGTTTTGGACACCACCAGAAAGGAAGAGATTATTGACTTTTGGTATATCAAAACCTTAAGAAAAATGAAGAAAATAGAATGTTTGTGGTATGTGATGATCTACAATGAGATGATAGAATGAAGACTACATGGGCAAGATGAGAGCATGGACAAGTATGGATGAAAATGAATACTATAAACCAAATGAAGATGATCCAAGAATCGAAAAAAGTCAAATCAATGAGAGAAAGCCTTAGGAACCAAAGCTCAATAGTTGAGAAGACATCTCTAAGAAACAGTAGACATCATAATTGAGAAGAAAGAAATTACAAGAATATGTGTTCAAGAAATAATAGGTGTCTCCTTTGCAAAGTACACATCTTCCTAGAGATGTCCCATTCTCCAAGGAGATGTCTTTCTAGAATTAAGGCAAAACTTAGGTAGATGTCCCAACTTCCAAGGAGATATCTACACTAGCTATTGGGCACATATTACATAAATTCCAAGGTATTTTTGGAAACTTTGAAACTATAAGAAGACATCAAATTTTTTGGAATTGTGTAACCATTGTCAATGTCAAAGCTATCATTGTCTATTCTATGTTTTTGTACTTGTATACTTCATTGTCACATCATTTGCTTGATTGTTTGTAGTACTGAACTTCAAAGTATAAGGACCTAGAATTTGAGTTGCACTCATTCCTTGTTTTTCTTTATCTTTCTTTGTTGCCCTATGAGGTTAATGTGCTTCTTGCAAGAAGTAATCCACATTGAGCTTGTCGGCATCCTATAGGATTAAGTGGTTTTGCAGTGCCAAACACTCTAGAATGGAGCTCAATTTTGTAAAGGTTGTGGAATCCTTAAAACCACATTTTTAGCTTGTTGGGACCTTTGCAGGGTTGAGTGGTTCCACAGTGATGAAACCCTCAAGAGTGAAGATCAGATCTTGTATAGGATTTGGTGCCCTTCAAACTACATTTTGAGCTTATTAGTACCTTGTGGAGTTGAGAGCTTTCACAACAAAGAAACTCTCCATAGTGGAGCTCATATCTTATAAAGGCTATGGTGTCTTATAAATCACATTTTGGAAGAAAAATCTTAAAGGTGTGCATAGATTCTACCCCCCCAAGTATGAACATACACAAGTTGCAGAACCACATAAAATTTTGTGTGTCCATGTGGTTGATGTAATTTTAAATTAGGAAACTTATTTAACCTTCCTTTCTAAGTTCTCAATCCTCACTATTTTCTACTCTTGATCTATGAAAATAGTAATCACAAGTTACCTACCAAAAAGAATATTTAAAGTAGCAAACTTGCAATTTCATACTAGAGTGTAGAAATGAGAAGGATCAAGATATCTATCAATGCTTTTGAGATAAGACTTTGAACTAGAAATTAGCTATAGTTACCATTAAAAATAGTAAGTAACTCAGGTAACAATCACTAAATTAATACAAGATGCATTTGAAACATGTGGATGTATATTACCATTATAATAAGACTTAACAATACAATGGCTAGGAAAATTATTATTTTACACTTGGTTAGGTCATTAGCCATGTTTGGTAGGAATCATAGCTACCAAAGGTTTCTTGAAAGGTTAAACAATATATACATTGATGTTGAGCTAATTTAAGGCTTAATCATTCCTATCTCTATAAAGTGGTTAAGAGGAAAACCCTATAAAAGCTTGATACTTAATTTATTATATTATCTAAAGGATTCAAGATGTCAAGGCCTCATGTCTAACATGGATAATATTATTCTTAACATTTAGCCCCTAAACTAGAGTTTCATGCAAGGGTAAACACAAAAAAGTAATAAAGACATTTAAGATGCAAAACATGCAAAATATAGAGAGACAAGATAATCATAAAAGAGAAAAAAGAAAAAAAAAATATATGAAGCTCATTAGGAATTTGCAAAATTATGATATTAACTACAATTATTTAACAATGATTAAAGTAATCACAAAATCATGAGTACCAAACATGGGCCACCCTTTCACATCACCTTATTTTAATCAACATTTAATACATGAACTTTACAACTTATAATTTAAACTATATATATAAATTTACCATTAATAATTTATTCCTAATCATTTAAATTATAAAATTAATTAGTATAAATGACACCTTTGAGAATGGAACTTATATTAAACTTTATAAAAGAAACATGCTTCCTTTAGATCATGGCTAGCCATAACTTTTAGATTTTTACTTTGGTTTCTTTTAAAGGGAAAATAGAAAAATAAAAAGGTGTAAGGTAAAATGAGATAAATAGAGGAAAAAATAGAAAAAGGTTTCAAATGATACTCATTTTTTAAAGGAAACTTTGTCATGGTGCAATTCATTTTTAAGGTAGGAATTTCAACATGAGTCTAGCCGATTAGATGAACTACCAATGAACATGATCCTTCTGACAACTTTGCCTATGGTGTAGTTCAACCCTTATGCATGTGCCTTTAATTATTAAGTAAGTGGCTATTATTGCAACAATTTTCCATTTCCATGGAACAACCATAAATTATGAGGATGAGCTTGATTCTCTTAGACTACTAGTAAAAAAAAGTAAGACCTTGATAGAAGCAAAGTACTGAAAAGAAATGCTTATAGAAATATGAAATGTGAACTTTATTCTAGCTCAAAACCCCTTTTCAAGAATATAACTCATTAATAAAGTGAAGGTTAAGTTTTGCATCTTAACTTAGATCTTACTATAAGAACAAGCTATAGTTTAATGCATCAAGCTTATGGTAAGACAGGTACCTCATGAGGGAATTTTAGAAAACATATTAATGGAGATATGGAGTAGTTTTAGAACAATCAAAAAAACCCTCCTAAGGTTCTTGATCTATGATTCACAAAACTGAAGAGCTAGGTTTTTGAATTGAGTTAGGTGCTATGTGAAATGACTAAGTCAAGCATCAAGAAATAGATCTTACTAGCCTAAATTAGTGTTTTTTTTATCATAAATTAAGTTAAGGTTGTAAAAAATAAAATCATAGAGTTCATGAATTAGTTTCTTTGTAGTGAGAATTGGAACAAATAGTTGAGCAATAATGGAAATGCTAATTTGGAAGAAAAAGAAGTTAGTGTTGATTTGATAAAGGGATTTGCACATCAGCAATCTAAGGAGTAAGTTCAGTTTGAATGGCTTAACCAAATTGAATCTACTAATGTACAAGAGATTCATAGAATTGATGAGTGGCTTTACAAAGAATGACATAATTAGTTCTTTCACATAAGTGTGATGATGTAGTTAGTAGAGATAAGTTTTATTTTCATAAGTTAGCTCAAAGAAAAACTCTATCACATCAACTTGGAAGTTTAGAGTACCATTTGTTGAACTAAAATTTCACCTCTTCAAAACATCTTTTTTTTTTTAATTCTACCATGTTTCATTCATTGACATGGAAAAAACTCATAGAATGTAAAAATTTTTCCATGAAAGGATATTTGTAGATCTTTAAAGTGATTCTATTAAAAATCTCTACCACTTAGGCTCTCTAGTTAGCTTGTAGAACTGAAAAATGGATCTAGAAGTAAACTCTAAATTGGTTCTATAAGCCACATCAGAAAAACACAACTTATGTTGCCATGCAAGGAGTAAAAGTAGCTCTACATAATAGCTCTATAGCCATGTCATGAAGATAGATTGAGAGAAGCTTAAACCGAAACTGGCTCTACAAGTGATTCTTCTTTGGCCTCTACCAACTTAGACCCTTTTAGGAAAAAGGATTTGTACTACTATAAAATATCTCTATTTAAGTTATTTGAGCCTTGATTTATAGAGAAAAAATTAGGTTCCACAAGAATATTCTATAAGCCCCATTAGCACAAAGAGGAAGCTCATGAAATCACAATCATAACCTTCTTCTCATTTCCATCATAACAACATGTTGTGTAGTGTTAGATTTAGAAAGTTAAAAATGATTCTACAAAGGAACATATGCCACAATGGCATATGTCATGTCAACCTCATCCACATCAGCTATTTCACATCAGTTGAATGATAAAGATCTAATTAATAGGAGTAGGTTTTTTTTCTTCGAAGAAAACCTACCATACTAGCTTTGCAACGTAAGGCTCTACCACATCAGATGTTATCGAGGTTTGGTTCATAAAACTGAAAAATGGTTCTATGAATTGGCTCTACAAATAGCAAACTTATCCTCCATGGCAACACTCTCCATCACATAAGCTACTTAGTAAGTTGGACATGTAGAACCAAAGTTTGACTTTACAAAGAAAGATTAAAATTATTCTACGAGGTACATCATCATTTAGTCATGTTAACATATAGAGTAAATTTGTAAAGGCAAATATTGGCTTTACAAATATTTCAATTTTTACTTTACCAAGTCTTCTTTGAAGGAAAGAGCATCAATCATTAAACCAAGATTTATCTTCATTAAGAATTCTTACTCCATGTTAGTGTTAGAAAAAGGGAATTATTCATAAGGTAGAAATCTCACTCTAAGTAGCAGTTGTGAAATTGGCTATACCATTTAACACCTACCATGTTACCATATGCCACATCAAATTCATAAAGCTAGGTTTGCAAAGCTAGGTTTTTATGCTACAAGCATATTTCTTGTTAGCATGTGCCACTGTAGCATATGCTATGTTAGCTTCTAGAGTGGCCTAGTTCATAGAACCAAAAAGTCATTCTACAAAATAGCTTTATGGATGATAAACTTATACCCTGTAGGGATATCCTCAACTCTGCCACATAAGCTACTTTTTAAGATAAATCTATAGAACCAAATGTAGCTTTATAAAGAAAGGTTAAAACTGTTCTAACAAGCTACATCATCATCCAACCACAATAGCTTGAAGAAGGAAGCTCATAGAACCACGAAGTGTTAAGCTTTTCATAAAGGTAAAAAAATGATTCTATTAAGTAGCTCTACAAAAAGAGTCCTTTGTAGTCCCACCACATAAAATTAAAAAAGGACTATAGAATTTTAAACTAGTTATATTAAAAAGCTTTACCACATAAGCTTTCTAGCTAGTGTGTGATTGTAGAGCCAAAATATGGATTTACAAAGTAAAGTAAAGTTCTTCTACAAGACATGTCAATTGAGTGAACCCTTTCCATTACATCAAAATCAATTACATCATCAAGAAGAAACATGGAAATTTTTAAAAGGAATTTATAATAAACTCATCTTCTCATTCTTCCATGCTAGCTTCATAACATGTAAGCTATTCAACAAGGAAGGTTCTTAGAATTAATTCTAGCTATACAAAAAGTCTATTCTTGGTTCTTCTACGTCAGCTTCTTTGTATAGGAAGTTTAAAGGGTAGAAAAGTCACTTTATGAATAAAATCTAAATTGATTTTATAAATCCAACTCTGAGAACAATAGCACCATAAGTTGACAAAAAAATTTAAAAATTTTTAAGCCTTAAATGAGGTACCTCAATGGAATTATAACCCAAACCAAATGTGAAGTACCAAATCCTACAATCCTTTCTAAGTAATAAAATTAAAGAATAGAGCTTTGGATATTAATAACCAAGATTCAAGTAGATCTTGAACACAAAGCTATCAGCACCATTCTTGGTTCTTCCACATTAGCTTCTTTGTATAGCAAGTTGAAAGAGTAGAAAAGTCACTCTATGAATAAGCTCTAAATTGATTCTATAAATCCAACTCTAAGAACAACAACACCATAAGTTGATAAAAAAATTTAAATTTTTTATGCCTTAAATAAGGTAGCTCAATGTAATTAAAATCAAAAACAAATGTCAAGTACCAAATCATACAATCTTTTTGAGAAAGAAAATTAAAGAATAGAGCTTTGGGTATTAATAAGTGAGATTCAACAAGATCTTAAGCATAAAGTTATTAACAAATGAAGTTGTGAATTAAGACAAAGCTTAGAACTAAGTAGAGCTATCATTGAAGCAAGGAAAAATATTTTTGAAACCTCCAATTTGTACATTCAAGAAATCATGTACCACATGAAGAAAGAGGAGGATCCACAAAAGTTCCAAGATGTGGATACCTACATTTTCTTCAAATATCTTCAAAAATTCAACCTGAATATCTATCAACTTTGACAATGGATCAATCTTTACCAACTCACGTTGAATGTGGAGGAGAGTGACCCTTTTAATTTTGATGAATACCATGAATTGGTGGAAAAGATAAGGCTAAAAGTGGCCAAAACAATGAAGGATTCATGAGAAATCTATGAAAAGATATACCTCTACAAACTAGGTTTTAGACCAAGAGTGAACATTATCAAGGACATTCTAAACCAACAAATTGCAAAAACTATATATGAGATGGATAAGCTCTGTTTTAGAAAAAGTATGAAGTAATATATTAACATCAGTACTCATAAGGCCTACAAACTCTATGACCTCATAAAGCTAGACATCACAGAGATAGGGGCTTGCAAATATAATAAAGATGTACTTAGCAGGAAATTCTAGGCTCGTCTTGAGACTAGAAAAAGTATCAAGTTTCCTCCAACTAATTTAGTAAAAGCTTCAAGATACCAAAATGCCATCTCAAAAGCTTCAAAACATAGGTTTTCAAATATAGTTTTTGTTTGGCCATGAGATAAATTTAGTTCTAGATTTACACATTTGGACCTTGGTAGCCCTAGAGAACAAAAAACCTTTCTCTCTAGTGCAATACATGAATGATGTATTATAGGATACCATGACTAAAATTCACAAGTAGGGAACCCAATTAAGCTTAAGTTCTTTTTTAATGGATTATTTGTTGAATGAAGTTCCAAAACCAAAAAAGGTAGCTTTAATTTTTGTTAGCTATGCTTCATAGAGAAGAATATGCCCTGAGGATCCCTGCTATGATTTTTTCCCTATCATTTATTAAATGAGCTACTTTGTGGCTCAAAATCCTGGAATTCTTAATGAAATTTTTCTACCCTTACCTAATTAAGTTCATTTGAGGAGTTTTTCCACAAAGGCTTGATTAACATGTCAATAATGAAATATAAGGAAAATTCAATAGAACAGTTTTCTTACATGCCAAATACACCCAAATCCTAATAGTTTGTTTCAAATAGAAAGCTTTTAAGTTGTCTGGAATTGTGGCTCCTTATCTAGCAACATTGGAGATTGGAAGGTAAATGGGAAAAAGCCCAAATGAGGAAAATTTTCTTAAGACATTATTATAGTCATAAAAAAGTTTTCTTACTGAAATTTGATTTTTGGGAATTCAACAATGTAGGACATATCATGGGAACATCTAGAAGACATAAAGAGCAATGTGACTTCATAGAATCTCTAAAGAGGATATATTCAATATTCAGAACATAGATGATACATCAAGTTGATGAAAAAAAATATTGTACTTAAGAGCTACTCATAGGAAAGTAAGCCAAGCTAAGGACCAAGCACTAGAATAGCTCAAGAGAAGCTTATCAACAAAAATTTCATCCTTCACCTATGATCAACAAGATATTGCAGTATGCTAGATAATAGATAGCAGAGATCATCCTTTGATGAGGGATTTTCCCAAATAACATTTGGATGTGTTAGAAGAAAATTATTTTTCCTAGAAACTAACAAACCCATAGGAAGCTATGGCTAATGAAAGGTTTCTACTTAGTGAAATAGAATATGCAAAGATAAGAATAGCCAAAAAAGCTAAATTGAACAATATAAACATAGAATTATAGTAAAAAAGAATACAAGAATAGTAAAGGAAATAGGAGAAGAAAAAATTACAAGAGTAGTAGAGACTATAGGAGTAGTTATAGTGGCAACAATAATTAGAAAAGAAAAAAATGTTATAATCATAATAAGAAAGGAAAGGGAAAATCTCCTTATTATCCCTAATTGTCTTAAAATTTCCATCAGGATATTTGATGAAGGAAGCAGTGAAAGCTATCAAAATAAGAAAAAAAGAAGTTAGAATCATCTTAAGCCAAAAGCTCTCAACCAAACCAAAAATAGATCCTAGTTTTTCAATACATGGAGGATGATTCACAGACTGGAAAATAGAAGCTTGCAAGGTTACATAAGGACATGTTGAAAATAGTAGCCATTTTAATCAAAGACATGGACCAGATAGCATACAATAAAATAGCTAAGTTGAAAGAATTTCTTTTGTAAAATGAATAAGAGATGTCAAAATTATAAGAAGAAGTCAGAGGGCTAAAGTAGGAAAATGAACAGCTTAAAGTGGCAATAATTATCAAGGAATCTTTACTTGAGAATAAAAAATAGGAAAAATTTAAAGTTAGAGAAAATTTTAGCTAATACAAATGCAAACTTAGAAGAAGCAAAGAAAGGCAAAGTTCCAAATGATTCTCATCTCACTCTACCAAGTTTCAAGGAGATCAGAGGTATGATGAACTACAGTAGATAATAAATGAAGAAGCTAAGTGAAGAAGTCTTGAAATTAAGAAAAGGCAAGCCATGTTTACATAGATGGAAAGAAGAATTTAAGAGTTGTGTGAGCTGGCCATAACTAAAAAAGTGAAACTTCCACTATACACATAAGCTTTTCTTAATTCAATGAAGATTCCAGTTATAGGGATCATGTGAGAAACAACTAAAAAGAAGATAGAGTTTGAACAAGATTGTTCTAGTATAGGAGCTACAGTAGTTGATATTAATAATTCAAAAATAAAGTCTCACTTAGGAAAAGAAAATCCTAAAGAGGCTATCAAGAAGGTTAATGACAATGATCTGGATTCAATGAATCTAGGCATTAGATTTCTTATTAATCATGGGAAGTTATCTTAGAAATTATCAATGAAAGAGCTTCAAATTCATATAATGGAGAGATTTAACAAGAAACTGAGTAATTAGCCAATGGGATATAGTTATATGAAGAGACTATGAGAGGGTTGCAACCTTAAATTGCATAATCATTATATCTACCTATGGTAACTATAAAAGTCCAAGGCATATTAGAATTAAAAGGCAATGACTTTTTGGAAAATGAAAAAAGAAAAAGTTTGTAAAGACTATTTGTAATGGAATTTTAAAGTAGGTTCCACTATCTCTTTTGACTTTGTTTTCTAACTTGATATTTCTACTTGAATAGTTTTTCCTATTACATCTAGTTTAATATGGAATAGCTACATATGAATGATCATTAATTTTTGGGATAGGCTATTTTCTTTATGAGTTGAGGTTTAGTTTGTTTTTACTATTCTAATTAAATGAAGTATCTTATTGCAAGTGCCAATTCCTAATCAATTTAGCATAGAAATATTATTGTCTTCACATAATTATGGGCTTTATGAATAATTTATTTTCCTTAGATTTCTACTCTTCCTAGTAAAGCTTTTGTGAATTTGATTTAGGAAGTTAGCTAATAAATAGTTTAGAATTTGAGATGAACATAATTTTTACAAAATCTTTCATTCATGTATATGTGTGGCATGCCATACTTAAGATTAGGCTTACTGGGAAAGTTATTCATTTTTATTAAATTAGTTAAGGGACAACAAAAGAAGGTAGCTTCAATTATACTTAGGATAAACATAATTTATATCTTAATTATCTTATTTGATTATTCATAGGAAAATTATACTAGTGTTAAACTTACTCAATAATATTAGATCATTTTACCAATAGAGGCTATTTGGAGGC
Source organism: Gnetum montanum (assembly GCA_015680685.1). Lineage (NCBI taxonomy): Eukaryota > Viridiplantae > Streptophyta > Gnetopsida > Gnetales > Gnetaceae > Gnetum > Gnetum montanum. Next base: position 119,011 of record MNCI01015474.1, read on the forward strand.
ATCCATGCCTTGGTGGCACCAAGAACCAACAACCATCTAAAATTAGCTTAGTAAAAGTTGTTTCTTGTGATAAATTATTTTTTCCTTCAATCATAATAGCATAATTGGCACTAGGAGGGACATTTTTGATGCAATAGTATACAAGATAATATTAGAATATAACTAAAATATATCAATTACTTTAGCTCATGAGTAGTTCCTCAAATTGACAAGAATATTTTAAGAGTCCAATGACTTTAACAAAATTAAAGATTGAAGCCTCATTGAAGTAAGAAACTAAGGTTCAAATTAGGCAATCAAGTAATGGAGTAAAGACACATCAAAATAAGATATCACCTTTAATTAAGAACTTATTTTTTAAGAGGAAGTCGAGTTAAAACTAGGTTCATCTATTAGGAACCAAAATTTGCAAATAATGGCCAACCCAACTCTTACTAATCCATTTTAATTATCTATACCTTTGATGTTCAATGTTTATCATGATATTCCTAAATTAGCTTATAAGTGTCTATGAGAGCTATATATCCCTTGTGAATCCTATTTAGCATAGAAGTATTTACACTTGTTTGGGCTATTCCTTGTTCATGCAAACATTTAACACTAAGACCATATATGTAGATTATTTGTAGGCAACCTTAGAGACATGGCTCAAATTTGGTATTCAAATCTACCCAACAACTACATTACTAGTTGGGATGATATGAAATTTTTGCTCATAGCCTAATTTTACAACCAAGTTGAAATGCATCAACTTTATAATGGACTAACCCAAATGAAATAAGGAAATTGGAAGTCAATTAAAGAATATAATATTAAATTCCAAAGAGTGTGCATATTATTTCAAACCCAATTCCACCCAAATAATGAAATTTTAATATATACTTATCTAAATGCTATTGATCCTAGAATTTCAATTTGGTTACAAAGAACTCCAAATATTAATAATTTAGTTAACCTCTATAATGAAGCTACAAATCTAGAAACGTAACTAAATTTAGTACCAAATGGCATACAAACTTCTATAATGAAATCGCAAAAAGGAATGTTTTCTATAAAAAAAATTTACATTGCTTAAGTCAATATCCTCAATTAGTAATAATACGAAGTTGCATAATGAGGAGTTAGATAAAGATAACCTTTAAAAATAATTATCCAATAAAACTATCAAATTGAAAAAGGGTATGTCAAGAGTGAATTTTAGAACATATAAGAAATTTAAACTAGACAGAAAGTCAAATATCCAAGCTAAACTCAAAGAGATAGAAGAAAAAGAATCCTTGGCTAGTTTATATCTAATAGAATTTAAAGAAGAGTTCACAGAATTCACACATCTCGATGTACATTATTTAGAAATTAAGGTCATATAGTGATGAGATGTCCAAAGACTTAGACTTAGGCTACTCATTCAATGATGAATTCAATAATAATGAAGAGGCTAGATATGAACTCAAAAGTACAAAGGAGAAAATAATCTCCTCTAGACCACCAAATATGATACCTAAGTCTACAGAAAAATATAAAATGTTTGAGGAAAACCAAAAGCCTAAAGAAAATTCTCAATCAAATGAAGAAGATCACCAACATTCTCTCCCAAAAATGTTTAGAAAATTTACATTTTATGGAGAATATAAATATGACATAATCAAATATCTAAAAATAATTAAAGCTATTATTAGCCTTTATCAATTAATCCAAATGTAGGGATACTCAAGAAGGATTTTCAAATAAATTTTAAACAAGAGAAAAGTGAATGATGTCACTACAAACTATATTTATAGTAGTGAAAAATTGATTGACAAAACACAAGTTGTGGCTGAAAAATATGCTCCTTCTTTCCTGTTAACCCTTAAATTAAAAGAGAGGTATTTACAAAATCATTTAGTTGATTCAAGAACTACTTCAACACTAATGCCTTTGACAATATACAATCAATTAGGATTAAAACTATAAAAATCAAAAAGGAAAATTATCCAAGTTAACAATATTGGTGTTAGAATAGTGGTTCAGTTGCCAATTGTATTGCTTCAATTAGCTTTAGACTGAAGGGTTAGGAGTAGGATTACCACTCAAGTAGCTAATATTCTAGATTCCTATAGCTTATTATTCAGTACAAGTTGGAGTCAAAATTTCTTTAGATATATAGCCACAAATTATTCACATATGTGGTTTCCATGAAAGGAAGAACCAAATCAAATATACATATATAGTAAACCCTTGATGGTAAAAAAATGTGACTGTAGATGGAAAGAATAAAAGAATTAAATCTAGACAAGTTGAGTTAAGAGTTATCTTAATTCAAGAAATTTAAATTATGCATTTTGATAATTAGATAGCATAATTCTAGAAATTATATTTTGATGAAACTTGTAATTCCAAAGGAGCAAGCGTTGGTATTATTCTAATTAGCCTAGAAAATCAAATAGAATTAAAGCCATGAAATTAAAATTTTCCTATACTAATAATAAAAATGAATATGAAGCTCTCTATAGAGGATTAAGAATATCTTATGAAATAGGCATTCAAAAATTAAAAGTCAAAGGAGACTCAAAGTTAATATGTGAATAACTCCAAGAAAGGTGTTGGACCTAGAAAATTTGGTTGCTTGAATAGAACCTAGAATATCCTAGGCACCAGAATAGTTTTGGCCTCAAATCCCAAGGGCCTCTACAAAATGAGATTCAAGGTGCCCTAGACAATCTGGCCGATCACCTAGGGACATACAAAAGTGTCAAATGGCAATGTAAATGGATATGTAAACAAAATCATAAATGGAAACATAAACAAAAATTAATATGTAAATAGAAATGAAAACGTAAATAGAGATGGAATTGCAAATCCATAATGGAAAAAGCCATAGAAATGAAAATGTGAATTCAGATATGCACAACAATGAACTATGGCTTTATTAAAATGGAGAATAAAGTGATAGGTTCAAAAAGTACAGATTTTGTGCTAGGTGCACAAGAAGTTACTTGAAGGAGTTTAAAGTTTGTTGGAGCTAGCAGGCTATGTTCTACATCAACCCCATGATCTAGATTCTTCCTAGCTCCAATTTTAGCAACTCCACATTGGTTTTCACTAGGATCAATAATTTATGATCACAAATTAGTGTTCCACCTTTGGTGCAATGGTATTACGTGGGAGTCATTGTGCCCAGCGTAACTACTAGTTTTTGCTACCAAAAGTGTTGTAAGGTCACAAGGCCCTATGGGTTACAAAAAAATGCCAATTGGTATTGTTGTTTTCTCTTAAGTTTGTGGAACTACTCAAATTTGGGAACCAAGTTATGCTATTGTTTTTTTCAAAGTCATGGAACCAAAATAAGGTGTCTACATTTGGGTTTTATAAGGGTGTAATTGCTATTTTTAGGGCCTACACATCATTATCATGATCATTGACAAATAGATGTCAATTTGTAGGTGTCAACCATTATATCATCCCAACTATGCTGGCCTTGGTGAACTACACTCAAGTTGTTGGAAAAAGTTGAAAACTATGGAAAATGTTGGAAATTGCCATATTGACGAAACTATCAAAACTAATAGAATTGCTGAAATTAATGAAATTACTAGTAAACTTGATGTTTATGCCAACCATGCTACAACTATTGAAGACTTGGGGTAACTATGCTAGCCACTACTAGGAAAATGAAAATGGAAATGGAAAATATCACCAATTCCAAAATGGAAAATGCCACCAATTTCAAATTGGAAAATGCCACCAATTCCAAAATGGAAAATCTCAATAGTGCCAACATTGAATCTTCATTGATTTTTGATGGTGACTACATTGGGTTGGAAATGGAAAATCCCATCAATTGCATCTACACCAGAGATTAGATGTTTCTAGTGTAGTTGAGTCTATACCTCTAAAAAAAAAATCCATGAGAATGCTAATTTTGGACATTTTCAATGCATTTTCAGCCTTCCCAAGCCCAAATATATACATGAGGTAACTTTTTCCACTCAGGAAGTGAGGTTCTAAGGCATTTTTCAGCCCCAAAAGCTAAAGTATCCAAAAATGTAGCTCATGGACTACAAATCTTACATTTACAATAAAATCTTACCTCAAGTTGGGAAATGAAGGTTACAATTTAGCTACATGAATTTTCAATGGTGTTTCAAAAGGTTTAGTATTAAAATTTCATTCTTAAAAGCTAAACTTCTTGAATTTGTTTTAGAATATAGGATTGAAAACATGCCAATAGAAAGAAACTAGAAGGCTAATGAACTTGTGGTAGCAGCTTCAACTTAGGACTCGTTAAATATTATTGAATGTCATAAGGTAGTAATTGGATTAGAGTAAGATCTAATAATCCTTAATAACAAGTAATGTTTTAAATTTTTTTAGGATGATCATCAAATAAGTTGATTTCTTAATAATACTAGAGAATTCAAAGGTCATATCCACAAAAAGGATAACTAAGAGGGATACCTCAAAAGGTATTACAATTAAAGGAAGAATTCAAGCAAATATTAGTTATGGGATTGGAAATTTAGAACCTAGAAGATCATGCCTATGAGTCAATAAATTTAGAATGTCAAGAAAATCCTAGGTTTCTTAACATTGAGATAAGGCTTCATTCAAACATAAAAAAATTCACAATTCAACACTTAGAGAAAATTTAGATAGCTTTGCCTAAACATATGATAATTTGAGGACTTTTAATCCTAAAATCATGACTCATAAGATTCTTGTAGTAAAGGATTGTAAGATAGTTAAACAAAAACTAAGAAAATTTAATCCAAGTTTTCAACCAATAATGGAAGTTGAAATCAAGAAGTTATTAGGAGTTGGTATAATATACCCAATGAGATACTTGGCTTGGATAGCAAATTTAGTTTTGGTCAAGAAAAATAATGAAGACATAAGAATATGTGTTGATTTTAAAAATTTAAATGAAGGTTCAATCAAGGATAGATTTCCACTTCCTAGAATTAATGAAATTCTTATTAGAGTATGAAGTTGCTAATTCTATTTATTCCTAGATGAATTTTTAAGTTATAACAACAAAAAATTGGATAAAGATGATATATTCAAAATAGGATTCATCACAAAATGGGGAACATTTGTAGACAAAAGAATGTTCTTTAGTTTATTGAATGTAGGGGTAACTTTTCAAAGAGCTATGAACATAGCTTTTAAAGATCTTATTGGAAAAATTGTTGTCATTTATTTAGATTATGTTACTATTTATTCAAAACATGAATCTAATCATGTATATCACTTACATAAAATATTTCACTAATGTAAGAAATTTAGTATTCCTTTAAATCCCAAGAAATGTATCTTTAGAGTAAAGTTAGGTAGTTTGCTTGGTCACATAATTTGTCAAAAGTTGATAGCTATTGATAAAGCTACAATTGATGCTATTAAAGGTATAGAACATTTAAAAAATAAAAATAAAAACATTAATATTTTTCTTAAAAATGACTTTTGTTAATAATTTTGTTCATGGATTTATAGAAATAGCAAATCCTCTTTTACAAATGTTAAAGAAAAATGTGGAAGTAAGAAATACTAAAGAATCACTCAACGCACTAGACCAAATAAAGAAAGCCATTTTAGAAGCACCATATCTAGTAAAAAAAATTTGAAAAAAATATTTCTAATTATATGTGATGAGTGGCGAGGTACCCCTACACTCAACCATATGAATACAAGCGTAACACGTGCGATCCGATCAAACTCTGCAGACTAAGTGCCTACACTCCTCATGGAACACTTAAGGTTAATTATTCGTTGTCTTCTCAAACTTACTTGTATTTTTCATGGTGTATGGTTAAGTAAGTTTGAGGTATATGATTTTTATGTCTTTTCGGTTTTATCTCCTATGCTGATAAGGTGAAGGGTGAAGAGACTAATTACTAACTTTAACTAACTAACTAAGTCTGAATTAACCGAGCTTCAGCATCCGTTCCCACTTACTGTTCACACCCTGAACCAATGCAACCTTGGTTACCAAATGCTAATCGTTGTTGGGATCACCAAGCGTAACACACGTGCTCGAATTAGTCATACTGGGGCACTTAACTAGGAGAGAAGGGTTGAGAGAGATTTAATGAACTAATAAAGCATATAAATAATAAACAGTAAATAACAATAAATAAAATCCTAATTAGCCTATTCCATGCACTGCAAGGTTTATCCAAGAAGTTTGTATTTATTTCCGTACACAAATATGTGTTCAGCTACAATATCTGCTTGAATAAAGATCCATTCACTTTGGAGCTCCTACTACGGGCACATGGAAATTATTCTATCTCTAGAGAGGTAAAACTACCAGAGTTTCACTAAGGGTCTAGATCTAGATGAGAAAACAAGGGAGACCTGCCTCTTATTTATAGAATTGGTGATGGACAACGATATCGTGGGGGATGACGCAATATCACGTACACAATATCACATGGGATGCGATATCACATCCCATCATACCCCCATGACTGAATAAAAACTCATCATTGAGATCCTTACAAAATATTGGGAAGGTATGGGATTATTGACTTAAATGGAACTAATGGGATGACATGTGAACGGATCATCATTACAAGACAAGACAAAACTGGTGTTCATGACAACAAGAGTGAACACCTTATACATTTGACATCAGGCCTTATTTGGCAGCTGAGAAAGAGAGAGAAAGAGAGAAGTTTTTCTGCTACCAATGCTAAGATTGCACCTTTCGTTGTCCATCCGTAAGTGCACCATCGATCTTGCTCCTTGCATAGCTACTTCAACATTACTCCATTCCAAGTGTTTTCTCTAGATCCAATCCATTGTTGCATGATTGCCATCTGCACACACAACACAATCTTATATTAGCAAGGGTAAATGAATCATAATGCAATTGATACCTTACTTTGGTGAAAGGTCCATTGGCTAGGTTGTGGTATGGCTGATATGGATATGGAGATATAATAGTGGTGACTACCGAAGGTGTAGGGGTTAGGAGAAAATCGAACAAATTTGAGCCCTGTACCCCATGACTAATAGCGAACCTCTGGTAGCGATAGAATGGAGAAAGAAGAAAGAACAAGAAAGATGGATAAAAAGAGATAACTGTAACATCAATGAAATGGATGTTAATATGGAAATTAACAAAATAAAATGGATTGCAAAAATGTTAGGGGAAAGAAGTTAACTGGTGCACCAAATAGGAATGTCAGTGGGTCCTCCCCAAAGCAAGCTCATGCCCTTAATGCCCTGACAAACCCACATTCAAAGAGTTCGTAGGCTCTAGGAATGTCATTTGGAACAAGAGTTAAAGTCTTAATCACAAGAATTTACCAAAAAGAAAACAATGCATCAACTAAAATATACACTAGTGATACAACCGGAAATGAGGTGAACAATGGAGAGAAGGATGGAGAGAAGAGAATGGAATGGAATCCCAAGAATAAGGTGGTGTATAGCCCCTTGTGTAGTTCATGATTAATGTGATGTAGTAAATCCCATTCCAAGTCCAACCTCAAATAAACCACTTCCATTGACTTCGCATTAATGCATTCGGCTAAAACATCCACTTGAAGTAACAAGAATGCCTTCACCCAAGAGCCACCAGCATTCCGATGAAACAAAGGAGGAGAGAATGGGAAGCGAGAAGGGCCTTAGTTAGAGGGAACATTTTTATTTTGAGTTCCATAACTAGTGTTTGTAGCCCAAGGGATTATTCCATCTAAGGAGTGTTCTTTGAATTCTCACTTCAGTTTTTTTATGTTTTATGTATGAGAACCACACCATGCAAAGACTTTGTTATTTTTATTTTCTAAGCTTCCCAATAATTGCGTAATGTCGAAATGGTAAGAAAACTCTAGAAGAAAACATCTAAGAACCCAAGAGAATGGCCAACACAAATGCATCAAGTTCCCTTAAAGTCACACCCTTTTCAATCCTTGAGTCCTTCCTTAGTTTGAGAAATACACAATCACCGATTCGTTATAGTTCTTATTTAGAAAGGGACTGTACATTTCCAAACCAAGAGAGACCATAGAACTTGTAGATGAATGGATGAAGAAGACTCATTGCCTGTCATATCAAAATAACATACCTTAGTATCAACATCATGACTTGAAGGTAAAAACCAAACATTAGCAATAAAGAGAAAACAGTTCATAGCATCATGAAGAACACTTATTGGATGACAAACTTACAAGGTGGATAACACACACACAAATGAAAAATTATAATGATGTTGAAAAACAAAAATAAGAAAAGCTAAAGAAATTTAAAAAAAAAACGTGTAAGAAAAAAACATGTAAAACAAAAATGTGTGAAAAAAATGTACAAAAAAAATGTGTAAGACAAAAACATGTAAAAAATGTGTAAAAAAAAACTTAAAAAGAATTGAGGGCCCCAAATGATTAGCATAGGTGTCCATCTCCCCCATGACTGAATGGAAAGGAAGAGATCCAAAATGATGAGCACCTGTTTGATTTTCTTAGAAGTTTCCAACTTCTCCCCATTGATGTTCTTAGATTAAGGGGTGGAAGTTGGCGATGCTCATACTCCAACATGTCTATGCCTTCGTTGTTGGCATGAGTTATTCCCTCAGCTCATTCCATGCATGTTGGTTTGCTATTTCTAGTAGTTGTCAACCACGGGGTGTCCACTTGTTGTGTGGTTGCTACATACAAGCATCCTTGTCTCATAGTTTCTAGGGCAGACCAGTTACATGGAGGAGATGTTGTGCATTCCTCCATGTCATCACCTGATGAGTCACTGTATGTGATGCATGGAACTTTCTTCTTCTCGATCTTTCCATAAATATTTATCTTAGATATCTCCAAGGAAAGATTGTGAATCCATAGGCATGCGTCTATTGTGCTTAGCCATGCCCTTCCCATTATAATTGGGAAGTCCCCTTCATTGTTGTTAACTTCAATCTCCAAGAAATCAGCTAGGTATGACCAACCACACACCATGGTAATGATGTCTTCCAATAATCCCAAGGGAATGGTGATGGACTGGTCAACCAGCTCTAGTTGAATGTTGCTCTTCTTGAGTTGGGGTAGGTTCCAGGCTTGATACATTTCTCATGGTATTAGGTTGACTCCGAAACCTGAGTCAAGAAGAGCCTTATGTGGTTCATTCCCAGTGACTTAGAGGTAGATTAAGGGACTCCCAGGGCCAGATAGTTTCCTGGGAAGGTGTCCTACCTTGATCCAATCAGTTATGATATGTATTAACATAACTGTATGCATTAAGCTCTATTGTTGGACTGAAGGATGCTCCAAAGCCTTGTATGTTGGAGGAGCGTGCATAGACTCAACTGCTTGTTGTTGTGAGAGCTTGTATAGGCTTTTGGTTCTAAAGAAAGGTCTTCTCTTTTTATGGTTGTCAGAACCAGCAGTAGGTTGAATGTTTACAGCTCTCGTAGTGTGACGTTGCTATGGTTGAGTGGGAAGTTCCCCTTACATTGTTGGAGCAGGAGGTGTTATGGGAACTACCGGTGGAAGAGGTGCGGATGGATTAGGAGGATGCTATAGATATGGAGCATATCCCAAAGGAGAATGTGTCCTTCTAAAGTACCCTTGAACTTGGTAGTGACGTTGGGGAGTTTTGTGACCCGTGGAGTCACTTGGAGAAATTGGCTGCTACACGTAGTATCCATATGGGTCTAGCTACCGATAAGGGTATTATTGTTTCAGTGGTGGCATCCCCCATGACTGTGGGTATTTCCACTACTGATGTTGCCTGATGGGTTGTGGTAGAGTTCCACTTGGATAGTACGTCAACGGTTGGTGGAACTACGTCAATGGTTGGTGTAACTACCTTGGGTTACCTTGGGGATAAGGTAACCTTCAGGGTGTCTATCATTTTTTAAGTCTCGGGTTGAGTGCATACACCCTAGATTCTTGTAGATGTGAGATGATTTAACAACATCCCTTAAGATGGTCATAGTAGCAAATCTCACATCCACCGTCATCGTCTGTGTCCAAATCCACAACCTCATCAGAGATAGTTATTTTCCCCTTACCCTTGTCACGTGCAGGGTCTGAATCTCTCCGCTTTTTCTTATCTTTTTCACTACTTCGTTCCTCCTTAGACTCCTCTACGATTTTTAGGACAAGTTCAAGTCTACTATCTAAGGAGTCCTGTATCTGATCTACCTTAGCTACTACTTTCATTGTTAGCTTCTGAAGCAGTAAGGTTTTCCTATTCACCAACTCTTCAAGTGGTGACTCATCCTCTTCATCGCAAAATATCACTCCCTTATTTTGAAGAGAGGGATCATGGTTATATTCTTCTGCACTTTCCCTTTTTCGTAGCTCCCCTTCTTCTTTGGCTACTTGTTCCAACAGTTGATGAATCTCATGGGATTGAAGTTCTGATAATCTCCCTTGGGCATAAGTCCCAAGGGTTCTCCTAGTTTCATACCTTAGCCCATCTATGATGTGGAGAAGTTGATCCCATTGTGCATAACCATAGCTCGAGAAATGATGTAGCAATGCATAGTAATGGCCCATGGTAGCATCCAAGGGTTCATGAGTACCTTGCTTCCATCCTTGGATCTGCTTACACAAATTAGACACTCTGGAGTACATTTGATACTTATCGTTGAAGAGTTCTAACATCGTACTCCACCTCCTAATGGTTTCCAGTTCTAAGGACCAATACCAACTCTCTGCTTCCTTTATGAGTGTCTTGGAAAAAAACTTGGGTTTCTGCCACTCATTCTCTATGTTTTGCAAGGCGTAGGCATCATGGAATGCCTGTAAATGATTTTTCAGATCCTCGTTGTATCCCCATTCGAAGCATGGGATGTTATTCATATCCAATCTCTTGATCTAACTATCTCTTTGATGCCTTGTCATTATTCTCACTACCTCCATGATGTCAAGCATACTTCAAGTTGCAAGTAGGGGCTCGTCATGATCATCTCTTTCATGATGTCTATGATGTCTACGTTGTTCCCTACTTTCCCTTCGTTCATGCCCTTGTCCTCTCTCTCGACTCTCTCGTCGAGGTCTCTCATTTTATCTACCTCTATCCTCACCATTATGCTCTTGATGGCTGCACCCTAATGTGGAAGGAGAGGGTGAATGATGAGATAAAGGGGAAGAAGAAGAAGAATCATCTCCATGACGATGTTTCCTACCTTCTCTTCTGTGGCCTCAGCTCCGATCGTGATGATGATCTGAGTGTCCATCCTTGTCATGTGTTGTTGTTCCCTTAGTGAATAGTTGGTATTCATAGGATTAGAACCAGGGTTTTGTATCGTGGATCGTAGGTTCTGATACCCCACCTCTTCACTATCGTTAGGAGGGGGAACATCATTCAATAGAGAACCCATTATAAGTGGTTCACCATCTTCGATTTCACTTAGGATGTGTGGGACCCCTTTGCCCTTCAATAGTGTATGGTAGCTCTTCTACCTCAAGTCCCTTAGACATTGTGCGGATGTGGGATGGTAATCCCTCATGTCAAAATCTACCGCAGCGTATTCAGCATATATTTCCATCATGCTTATTTATGCCAAAGCACGGAGGAGCATGTTGGGGACTGCATGATCTGGAGGTAACACTATACAAGTCTCTCCAGTGCATCTATTCATCTTGATGGAGGATAAAAGTAAAATTAGGTATATACTCATCGGGATGAGTATATACCACCCTATATTGTTGAGGCACTAGTGGATTTTGGTTATGTGTTTTAGATTATCGACTGTTCCTTGTATGATCCCTAGGTGGTGAATTGCTCTTGTTCGAAGAAGAAGACATGTTTATTATTCGGTGTGCTATTTATCCATTATATAAATTTTCTTTTAATTAAACCTAATGGTTCATTTAAGCTCCCAACAATGTGAGTGATCTCCTATGTTCTACTTAGTGCACAAACACTTAGTCCCCGGCAATAGCACCAATGATGAGTGGTGAGGTACCCCTACACTCAACCATATGAATACGAGCATAACATGTGCAATCTGGTCGAACTCCACAGACTAAGTGCCTACATGCCTCATGGAACACTTAAGGTTAATTATTTGTTATCTTCCCAGACTTACTTGTATTTTTCACGGTGTATGGTTAAGTAAGTCTGAGGTATATGATTTTTATGTCTTTTTGGTTTTATCTCCTATGCTGATAAGGTGAAGGGTGAAGAGACTAATTACTAGCTTTAACTAACTAACTAAGTCTGAATTAACCTAGCATCAGCATCGATTCCCACTTATCGTTCACACCCTGAACCAATGCAACCTTGGTTACCAAACGCTAATCGTTGCTGGGATCACCAAGTGTAATGCATGTGCTCGAAGCGGTCGTACTGGGGCACTTAACTAGGAGATAAGGGTTGAGAGAGATTTAATGAACTAATAAAGCATATAAATGATAAACAGTAAATAACAATAAATAAAATCCTAATTAGCATATTCCATGCACTACAAGGTTTATCCAAGAAGTTCGTCTTTATTTCCGTACACAAATATGTGTTCAAGTACAATATCTGCTCAAATAAAGATTCGTTCACTTTGGAGCTCCTACTGCAGGCACATGGAAAATATTCTATCTTTGGAGAGGTAAAACTACTAGAGTTTTGCTAAGGGTCTAGATCTAGATGAGAAAACAAGGGAGAACCGCCTCTTATTTATAGAACTGGCAGCAGACCGTGATATCGCGTGGGATGAGATATCACGGCAGACACGATATCGCATACACAATATCACGGCCCATGCAATATCACGTCCCATCATAATGCTTTTTCTTCAAAAAAATCACTAACTATAATATTGATGCAAAAAGATGAAACAGTAGAAAGGCCAATCAAATTTTTTTGTTACCAACTAAAGGAAGCTAAGAGAAATTATTCTAAATTAGAGAAATAAGCATTTACTATGATTAAAGCACTAGGACATTTGAAGTATTGTTTGGGAAACACCAAAATTCATATCATGATGATGAGCAAACCAAAATTTAATGCTAGAGTACCTTTATTATAGATATTTTACCTCATCTATGACTAATCCATGAATTCTATCCATGGAGAAGTGGTCCAAAGTTAAATAAATCATCAATAGAATAAATGTTTAAATTTAAATCTAATCAAAACCTCATACTTATGATTGTCACTCATAAATAAAATCACAAATATTCATCCTAACTTCTAATCCCAAGTTCAAGACTGAACATCAAATGATTAAATTAAATTGAAATCATGTAATACAAATATAAATTATGAAGATTACAAGGGAGACTTCACCTAATTTGTCACTCTGACTTGTCGTATCCATTGTGTAGTAACCTCAATAGCCTAATAATGGACTCCAATGGTTCATAGCTTCCATAAGGCTCAAGGAATCCTCACTTGGTAATTTATCAAAGGAAAAATTTAAAGATTTATTTCAACATGACATGTGTTTCATGTGGGTATTGAATCCCCCCTATTGGGTATTCAACTCTTCAATTTATACTATAAGAGCTTCCATTACAATTGGAAAAATTTATACATTTAGATACATCAATATTCATTGAAGGATTTCATGAAAATGGATTAAATGATATCAAATTTTATCATGGTGGAAATGTCCTTTGACAGCTGACTTGTAGCACTCTCATGATACAAATCGATATCCTTATTCTATGGTGAGGCACTTTCTTCTTTAGTTGGATGATATCGATCTACATCATGATGGCTAACAAAATTGATATCCATTAGTTCAATCTGAGTTGACTTGGTGATGTGTATCAATGTCATTTTCTTTAGAATATATCAAAGTTCATGACTCTAATTAATATTCTTATCAATTTCCATCAATCTTGTGACATCCTATGATAACACAAGCATAAAAAAGAAATTATTCTATATTACTGGGCATCGATGAACTTGATGCACTTTGATACACCAAAACATCAAAAAAATAAAAATAAGGTAAGTTTTTCACTGTGAAACTAGGGTAATTAAGGGTTTATCATAGCCCCCTATGAGCCTTTGGCCAATGCTTGGCCAACAAAGGCAGTAGAACATGGAACACATAACCAAGCTTTATAAGCTAAAAACCAACTAAACAGAGCTTCATAAAATAAAATTTTCACTTGAATACCATAACAATCAAAAAAATCTTTCACATAAAACATTCACCATTCCATACATTAAATTTTTAACTAATAAGAAAATGGAATAGTACTGTTCACAAGTTTATCAAATTTTCATACAAATTATCAAATTTAAAACATTAAGCCTCCTTCCCTTGAATCCAATTTTGCAAAAAAAGCATAATTACACAAACAAAATATCACTTGTACAAATTAGCCAATAATGGCTCAATGGCCATAAACAACAAAGATAAAATGAATCTCAATACAAGGATTAGGCCTCTAATCCTCCCTCTACCTCCATGTCCTTCTCAAAGTGGGAGGGTTCAACTCCTTCATCATCATCTTTGATTTAAAGATGAAAATTATTTTTGATGTTAGCTATTCTTCTATCCATGGTGATGAGAGTGGAGCTGAACTTCTTTAATGCAACCAAAATATCCATCTGTGTGGACCTAATCTCTTGCAGCTAGGCTCATACCTCCTCACTAAATTTTCAAGCTTCACTAGCTTCTCATATAAATGAGGAGCTTGCATCCTAGGTTTCTTTAATGAAGGGATCAACTTTGGTGTAAATCTTTAGGGATCAGGAAAAGGTATCCTTTTAAAGCCTTGTAAGATGCATCTTTATGCCCATTTGAGGCTCTACTACTTCTAAATTCTGAAAAATGGCTAAAATAAGAAAAGGAAAGGAAAGTTTAAGTGCATCATCATTATAACTATACACCATGTACCTAATTAGAAGATACAAAAATTTTTCTTCCTCTTCAAACTTTATAGCTTCATTACTTTAAAGGGATGGGCTTAGGACATATGTAGTGTGTATGGATGGTAGGACATTTGTAATAATCATCCTTTCCATCACACAATGCTCTAGCCACAAGTTTACAAAATGTAAGCCCTAAATATGTAGCCAATAAGAGTTAGATTCATCAATAAATTTATGGAAGAGCATGTTTCTCTTCCATGCTAGCCTTTGTCTTGAAGATGTCCTCTCCTTGGGCCAATAAACCAAGCCACTCCTAAAGCTTTGCTATTATTATTTTTTCTTACATTTTCCTCATCAAGGAAACCAAGTAGCATTCTAGAGGATCCACCTTTATCATATGTGGCTTAAAATTTTAGTAAAATTCTAGGACTTCTTCTTGGTAGGACCAATCAATGGGATATCAAATGAAAGCCATACATCCCATTGTTTTGAGTTGCTGCTCTATGGCCATATCTGTTTGGTCAAACCACTCAGTATAGTCCACCTCATGGTACAAGGGATAAATCTTTAATTGTTCATTCATGGAAACCTAAAAATGATAAGAAAGTTAAACATGCAAAAATTATCGATAATTTCCTCATTAAACCCCATGCTTATCATGGCCTGTTGCTCCATAGAAGATGACTTGACCATTTATACTACCTATAGTACATGAAAACTATAGGAAAAAGAAAGAAAATATCAATTCCTAACCCTAGATAGTGAAAATGGCCTAAAATGGCAAGATATGCATACTAAGGATAAGGAGAGTGATACTTTGTATGCTATGAATCTCTCCTACTCCATCATGGTCCCTTGAAAGTGGTTCAAGAAGAACTAGTGAAGAAATGGCCAAAGCAATGGCTAGAAAGATGAGAGTCTAGTGGCCCTAATTTTCCTATGCAAGAATATGCTATAGTAATAAAGGATTTTTGCTATGGATGATAGTTATCCCCATAGGTCATAGCTTTATAATAAAGCCATTACCTTATTGTTTACTTTTTTCATTTTTTTATTATGTCAATTTTTATCACCAATCGATATTGTTTAATAAAATTTGGGTCAAACTATGCCACAAAATTAACATAAATAGATGTCTTTAACCAAAAAGGCTTCTAGGATATTAAAGTTCTTCACAACTACACTATTAAAACATGAAAATTTGAAAAAATTTTGTTTTTACTAATTCACATCAATCAGTTTGATATGAATCAATATGATTTATATGGACATATCAATTGTTATCGTGCCATGTTATTCAAATGTGAATCATTTGGGAAAAAATTATCTTTATCAATCCATATCAATCAAATCAATATGAATTGATATCACTGCATATTAACATATTGATTTAAACTGATAAAATAGAAAAATGTATTAATAACCTAAACTATGTTTCTACATTTATCGATTTGGTTTAGGCTAATCAATATACTTCAAGTTTATTTATCACTAGACATTAAGACCACGATGTCTCTTAATATGCTTAGACTCTTAAAAATTTCTCATCATATCTATGGACATCAATCCCATGATGTCCTTCAATAAAATAATTTTATTAATCACCACTCATCACTTCCTTTGATATAAATTGATATTAGGAAAATAAATTTATTTTCTTATATATTTATATAATTTACTTCCTTTTCACTTCCTATAATTAATTCCTATTATTAGGGTAGGAGTCCACACATAACTCGGTTAGGAAGGTCCTTCCTAGGATTATTCATGTGATATCCTGTGTTGACCCTTTGGCATGTCAAAGCCTTAAGAAAAATGGAGAACAAAGGATGTTTGTGTGATGTTATGTTTATAGGACAAGGATTTCATGATGGGCATGGATAAGACCAAAGGACTCAAGGACTAAGCAAATTAGAAGTAAGAGCAAAGAACTCAAGGATTCATAAGCAAAGTCAACATGATCAAGATCTTAAGAAAGCATGCAAAAATTCAAGAGCAAGAAGAAGAAACAAATATTTTAAAGTGCAAAGGAATCTCAAGAAATATGTCTCTAGGAAACAATAGATGTCTTGGCTGAGGTGATGGAAAATCAGTAAATACATCTCTAGGAAACAACAAACGTCTTGACCAAATTGAAGATTTCTTAGATAAAGACATCTTTGAAAAATAGAAAATGTCTTTCTAGTAAGAAAGATGTCTTCAAGAAGATGTCTCCACAAAGAAAAATTTCCTATGGAGAAGATGTCTTTCCATAATGAAGATCTGATGTAGAAAGACATCTTAGCCTCAAAGAAGATGTCTCAAATGACCATTAGATAGTTTTTGCATGAATTCTGAAGTGATTTTGGAAACATATTATCTGTAAGAAGACTTCATTCCATTGGAAAATATGCAAGCATTGTGTACTATCAAGTGTCATTGTTAAGAAGTCATTGTAATCATTATTGTTTCTCATTGTACTATCTTTTATCTATTGTAATTGGTCAAAGTGAGTTATACCTCAAAGTACAAGGATCAACAAAATTAGTTGCATTCATCCTTTATAATTATTGTGCTCTTTTGTTGCCCTATGGGGTTCATGTGATTCTTACAAGAATGCATCTTGCTTGAGCTTGTCGGGATCCTGTAGGATTGAGTGTTGGTGTAGTGTCACAAAACTCTAGAGTGGAGCTTAAGTTGTAAAGGTTGTGGGATCCTAGAAACCTCATTCTCAGCTTGTTGAAACCTTATGAGGTTGAGTGGGTTTGTTGTGTTAAATCATCCCGAAGCGGTGCTTAGAGCTTATACAAGGTGTGGTACCCTTCAAACCACATTTTGAGAGTAATAAAGTCTAGAGGTATGCTAGCAAACTACACTTCAAGTGTGGACTATCCAAGTTTGGAAACCACATTAATTTTTTTGTGTACTTTGTTTCAATGAATTTTTAAAGTTTGGGAACTTATTCATCCCCTCCTTCTAAGTTAAATGATCCTCAAGTGGTATCAGAGCTTAGTACTTTTCTTCGTCATCAACTTTAAGAGTGAACTATGAAGGGGACATCTTACAAAGCCACCCATGTTTGATCGATTCAACTTCACCTATTGGAAATATAGGATGCAAGGATTCTTTGAATCTATGGAGTTCAAAGTTTGGGAGTCCATCCTTAAAGGCTACACTCTGCCTATCAATAGCTTCACCAAAGCCATCAAGCCTCGCAAAAAATGGACACAAGAGGACAAAGATAAGTTTATGTTTGACTCAAAAGCTAAAAATTCTTTATATTGTGCTTTGAATAAATCTGAGTTTAATAGAGTATCAGGATGTAAAATGGCCAAAGACATTTGGAAAACATTAGAAGCTACTTATGAAGAAACCTCTATTGTCAAATAATCTAAATTGTTAGTTTTGCAAAGCCAATATGATAAGCTTAAAATAAGAGAAGGTGAGAAAATAAAAGATTAGTTCTCTAGAGAAAATGATATTGTTGTAGCCATTAGAGGTACTAGTAAATGTTTGCTGGAGATCAATGTCACCATTAAAATGATCAAAACACTTCAACTAGAGTTCAAAGCAAAGGTCACAACCATTGAGAAAATATGAGATTTTTTAACTTTGAAAGTTAAAGAGCTTTAAATTGCTCTCATTACTTATGAAATAAACCTCATAAGCAAAGGATCTATCCAAGAAAATCTCAACACTCTAGAGACTACCTCCAAGTAGAAGGAGCCCACTGAGCATGATGAGGGTAGCGAAGATAAGATTTTCTTTCTCTCTAGGAAGCTACAATGATTGATAGCAAGAAGAAGCAAGGGGAAAAATTAGAAAAGATCCAATCTATTCAAAGGTAAAGAAAGAGGTAAAAAAATTTTAAATTCTAACATTGATTTCTCTTCTATAGAGTCTTGGATTTGCGGTGGAAGAGGTCATATGGCCTCTAAATGTCCTAGCCATAGTAGGATGTAGCACAAGAACAAATCCAATGACGAGGTAAAGAAGAAAAACTTTTATACAAGTTGGGATGATTGAAAGCAAAGTGAGGAACGGGTGGAGGATGATGCAAAAAATTCTCATCTCATCTACATGTCCCTCACTAATGATGATCTTAATGATGAAGAGAGGTTTAATTTATTATGCAATGAGCTTTTTTCTTTTCAAAATATTTGCAGTAAGTTAAATAAACAAGTCAAAACTAAGGATTAGGAAATATCCTTGTTGGATTTAACTATTTTTGACCTTACTAAGGAACTCTCAAACCTAAGGGCTAGGAATGAAAAGCTAACCTTATCTTATGAGTAGGCCAAAGTAGAAATTGCAGATGTCAAATTAGTAAATGAAAGGCTAGTAAAGGGAAAGGAATCCCTTCATATGGTTCTAGGACAAAGAAGAAGTCCACATGATAAGAGTGGACTAAATGTTGTACACAAGAGCAATAATCATCAACAAGCCCACTCTAATCAAATGATCTTCTGAATGACACTACTACTACATCTAAATCAAAAGAAGCTCCTATCCACCAAAAGGATCCTAATGGGTTTGATCATCCTAATCATTCTTACTATCATAAGAAAAAATTAGGGCATAAGCAATGGGATTACAATCTTAAGCATTATCATGTGGATAGTTAGTCATATCATAGGACTCCTTGGTCTTATCAAAGTGAACCAAGAAAGGATTTTTTGTAGGATCATAGGAGAGATTGAACATCAACTCAAAAGAACAAAGGAATTAGAAAATAATGAATAATTAAAAGGTAAGAATAGGGGAACTAAGAAACTCTTACTAACAAATTTGTGAGAGGAAGCCAAGCCTTAGACATTGAAGAAGTTTAGTTGAGAAGAGAATCCTCAAAAGAGGAAATTCCTTCCCTAGCTCTCTAAGTACCTTTAATTTTCAATGGAATAGTAGATAAGTAGAGGGTTTTTTTTTTTTTTGTAAGTATCTATTAAGACTATAGTCCTTAGTAGCTTTTCCCAAACCCCATCCTATTGAGCTTCTCTCAAAAAGACATCTACCTGAGGAAGTCTTCACAAAGATGTCTTCTCTAAATAAAAGATGTTTACGAGAAGGCATCTACTCATGAAATAAGATGTCTATCTAATTTTTCTTGCAACCCAACAAAGATATCTACTATATATGAAGGACATATATTAGTGATTTTAAAATGTGAAAAATAAATCTACTATGTATGAAATACATCTTCTTTTTTTGTTCAAATCCTTCATGCATTGCTGCTATTAAAGTTAAAACCCTAATTCTTTTATCTTATTCTCCCAAATCAACTTCACAAAGATGACAAGGGCTCCACCATTAGTAATAATTTTGTCAGAAATGTCCCACAAGAAGGTTGGGATGTCTAGGGCACCACCAAATAAGAAATCTAGAGGGAGTTCAAGTAATGTGGCATCCACTTATACAACCTAATTCTATAGTATAACTGCACAACATAGGTTTGAGGCCACACAAACTATAAGCATTATTTTTTAGCACTCTCTATCTTTTCTTAGTCATACACAAACTATTTTGATGGATTATTTTAAATCTTTGAACTAGAGCTCCTTCATTGCAATGAATTTTCAAGTTACTAAAGTGTTGATTAGAGAATTCTATTGCAATATTGTTGTTATAAATGTTATTTTTTGAACATTCACTTCCATGGTTAGGGGTCTTTTCATCAAGGTCTCTCCCCAAGTTGTGAATGAAATCCTTGGGATCTCCAATGTAGATGTCTTTTGGATAACCATTGATACCATGCATGACATTTATACAAATGGTATAATGCTCGTAGGATATGATGAATTTTGTGATGTTTTATTTTCAAAAGATGTATGCTTTGATAGAGGTCATGTTGGCAATATCATGATGACTCCTAATGCTTCCACCTTGTCTCTTATTGTGTTGTATAACATTATGGTAAAAGGGAAAAGTTACAGTTATCTAATACCATCCCAAGCTTTTTTACTTTATTGCCTTCTCATAGGGCTAACATTAGATCTAGTACATACACTCTACAGGGACATGCTGAGCCTGTTTACTAAGGAAATAATCCTTGAACACCCCTACCTCATCAACTTGTTGATACTTCAAAAGGATATGCCTATTCCAAATATGCCTTTGATCAAAGGTAAGAGGAACCTCAGTGAATATTTTGAGAAGAGGAGCCTTTCAAATGTAGCTAAAGCAAGATTAAGCACCATATCATAGAAGACGAAGCAGAAGGCATCATCTTCAAGAACCTCTCCCTAGATGAGTAGGTCAAAATCCACTAGTGGCTAGATCATTTCCTCACTAAAGAAGCTTCTCTAACATTTTACAAAAGCCATCAGGAAGCTTGGAGAAAACCTCTCTTACTTGCGTAAGAGTTTGAATGTAGCTAGTATTCCTCCTCCTTCTGATGGATAAGAGTTCATGAAGGTTACTACCCCTTCTCTTTCTAATAGTGAGGAGGATGTTCTTATCCCATCGAGGAATTCTACAGTAGCCAATCCTTCACATTCTCATGACTCAAGGATGGATTCTAATTTAGAGCTTGAGGCACCACTAGCTCATGTACAAGGGAAGAATCATGTTTCCATGTAGTAACCTAAGCATCATGATCCTGCACATCTTGTACACTTAGTTCCTTCATCAACTGATGCTCCTAACTCTTTTGAGTAGCAGGCTATGGAGAGTGTCTTTGGGATCATGTCCCAAGGGATACTAGCTTAGTAGCCTTTAGTTCAACTAAATCCTTCAGCTTCATCTCTATTTTGAGTGAAGCTTCATCCCCGATGAGCTCCCATCTTGCAAGATAAGTCCTCTAATGAGGATAAGCAGTGATCAAGCTAACACAACACCAATAGTGATGATGAGGAGGAAGAGACTTATCATCCATCCTAAGTAGTGGAGGAACCTAATTCTGAGGATGCGACCAAGATTAGTGATTAGGAACCTTAGGTGATCTTTTTCTCTATAATTTTTGTTCATGTCTAAAAAAGGAAAGAATTTTTTGATTCCCACATACGTGATTTTTGGACTTTGCACATATGTGATTAATGTGATGCTATCATTTGGATAGATAGTTAGTTATTTTGGATAGTTGTGGATTTATATGGACAGTTGCAAATTTATGTGGATAGTTGGTTGTATGAACAATTGTGGATGAGTTATAAACTGATGGTGTTTCCTTTGTTATCTCTATGTTGCATACTTTTGACCTTTACTTTTACATCATTTCTTTATTTTACATGTTCTATCAAACTACCTTGATTCTCAATGCTTTATCCTTATTCTTAGCTATCATAGGGATTTATATGCCTTAATATTTTTATTGGTTTTTATCTCACCCATTTTCTTAATTTTTCGACATCATCAAAAGGGGGAGATTTTTGACCTTTTGGTATGTCAAAACCTTAAGAAAATGGAGAATAAAGGATGTTTGTGTGGTTTTGTGTTTACAAGACAAGGACTTATGGACAAGAAATTCATAACAGACATGGACAAGGGCAAAGGACTCAAGGACTAAGGTAATTAGGAGCAAGAGAAAAGGACTCAAGGATTCACAAGAAAAGTCAACATCGTCAAGATCTCAAGGAAGCATGCAAAAATTCAAGAGCAAGGACAATGAATGAATATTTCAAAGTGCAAAGGAATCTCCAAGAAACAGTAGATGCCTTGGCTGAAGTGAAGGAAAATCAGTAAAGATGTCTCTAGGAAACAACAGAAGTCTTGGCTAAATTAAAGATTTCTCAAATAAAGACATATTTGAAAAATAGTATACAACTAGAAAGATGTCTTCATGAAGATGTCTCCATAAATAATTCTTTCCAATGGAGAATACATCTTTCCAAAATAAAGGTTTGATGCAAAAAGATATCTCAACCTCAAAGAAGATGTCTCCAGTGAGCGTTAGATACTCGTTGCACAAATTCAAAAATGATTTTGAAATATATTGGCTATAAGAAGACTTCATTACATTGGGAAATGTGCAATAATTATGTACTATCAAGTGTCATTATCAAGAAATCATTATAATCATCAGTGTTCCTTATTGTACTATCTTTTATCTATTGTAATTGATCAAAGTGAATTGTACCTCAAAGTACAAGGATCAACAAACTTAGTTGTATTCATTCCTTATAATTTTTTTTCTCTTTTTTTACCTTTAGGGTTGATGTGCTTCGTGTAGGAAGGCATCTTGCTTGAGCTTGTCAGGATCCTACAAGATTGAATGTTGGTGCAATGGCACAACACTCTAGAGCAAAGCACAAGTTGTAAAGGTTGTGGGATCCTAGAAACCACATTCTAAGCTTTTAAAGACCTTGCAAGGTTGAGTGGATTTGTTGTGTCAAATCACTCTGGAGCAAAGCTTAGAGCTTTTACATAGTGTGGTACCCTTCAAACCACATTTTGAGAGCAACAAAGTCTAGAGGTGTGCTAGTGAACTACCCTCTGAGTGTGGACTACGCAAGTTGCGGAACCATGTTAATGTTGGTGTGTCCTTTGTTTCAAAGAATTTTTAAATTTGGGAAACTTATTCATCCCCCATCTTCTAAGTTCAAAAATCCTCATCCAATTCCTAGATGTCATGACAATGTCAAATACATGTTATATTAGACATTAGATCTAAAAAGAGATAACATAGCAAACACCAAATATATTTAACAATCAACATAATGCTTAAAGAAAATAATAGGGAAAATGCAAAACGAAAGAGGGAAGAATGCTTTATTGATGTATAGTAGTGTATCTGGATCTTTCTTTAAGTGTTCCTTGGGATTTTCTTTCATTCGTATCTATCCCTTAGAGGAAATCCAACACTGCCACCATGGTTATGCCTACAACCATTAAGAAGAGATGGCTAGTCCTCTTCTTATCCTACTTCACCTAGCACTTGTTACTTGCCTTTACTAGTTCCACAACTCCATGCTAATATGACCTCTAGTCCACTGCCACCATGGTTATGCCTACAACCATTAAGAAGAGATGGCTAGTCCTCATCTTATCCTACTTCACCTGGCACTTGTTACTTGCCTTTACTAGTTCCACAACTCCATGCTAATATGACCTCTAGTCCACTACCACCATGGTTATGCCTACAACCATTAAGAAGAGATGGCTAGTCCTCTTCTTATCCTACTTCACCTGGCACTTGTTACTTGCCTTTACTAGTTCCACAACTCCATGCTAATATGACCTCTAGTCCACTACCACCATGGTTATGCCTACAACCATTAAGAAGAGATGGTTAGTCCTCTTCTTATCCTACTTCACCTGGAACTTGTTACTTGCCTTTACTAGTTCCACAAATCCATGCTAATATGACCTCTAATGCCCAATACAAATACCTTAGGTCAAACCCCTAAAGATCACCTCAAGAGACATGTTTGTTATTACAACATGCCCTTTTGGGTTTTAATTATAGCTCTTCTTTTAGATCTTGTTACAATAGTCATGATACTTGGTATGAAGAGACACCATCTTTCTTAGGCAATAGCACCATTTGTTAATATGAACATTATAATCTATCCTTCTCAAGTTTCATTCATCCTTGAACAAGTTCATGTTCACTATCTTTTTCAAGGTCAAATGCTCTTTTTATGATCCTATTCTCTAATAATTTGTTTTTTCCTTTGGGCTTGAATTTGTTTTTTGCTTATTCTACAAATAAAATATATGTGAGAAAAATTTATATAAGTATTAATTATTATTTTATAAATACTTATCTTATTTTCTAAGATAATTACAAGAGTTGAATTAAAGATCTACCAACCACCAATCACTAGTCCTAACCAAGGTCACACAAAGTGCAACTCGTATCTAGTTACCCAAGTAAAGGTAGGACAAATCTCTATTTCCAACTTACATTGCCATAGATATTTTTACTTATCTAATTAAAATATAAATTAAACAATGAAGAAAATTATAAGATTATAAAATAAAATCAAGGTTAAAATACTTACTAATCTTGATCAACCCTAGGAATTAATGGAAGTAATTGTAGTATGCATAAGTGGCATATGATTGGATTATCTTGTTTAGGATGAAAAGGATTAATCTTGCTTTTTCTCAACTTTTTATTTAGAAATTAATTATAGTAACTTGGTAACTTGGAAGAATTAGACATCATACCAAATATAATCTAAGGTCTCAATGAAGAAATGATGTTGATCGATCTTCATTAATTGTGGCAAATTAATTACTAAACTATGGTTCTTAATGAATACTATCCATCAACATAATTTTTTCCTAAAATCTAGGATTCAATTTATCTATTGAAGATTCAAAGTAAGTAAAATATGCACTACCTAATGGAATTGCATGTTGAATTGATGGGTATCTTCTTCAAATTCGGTTCATCTTCCAAGGATTCTTTTACACATCCATATTTTAAGAATTGATAAATACTACTTCCAACTTTCGTATTGAAATCTCCACAAAGGTAAAATGGCACTAGATCGGTATCAATATGGGTTAGGAATAACTTATTCTTCAAACTTTTCTCTATTTTGTTAATCAAGTATGTCCCTTAGCATAGTCTAACATTTGGACATATTGATTTAACAATTAAATCTATGTTAACCTTACATACATAGCTTTCTAATAACTAGATTTTTAATATCAATGTCAAGGCAATGTAGCTTCTTTCAAACCTTGACCATTCTTTCTTTCTCATGATTTGAAGTTCTAGAATTTCAAAAATCATATCTTTGAAACCCCATTCAAATCTTTGTACAAATTCAAACTTGGCTTCTTTATAAAGATTGCATAGCCATCCATGTTATGATTTCTACAATAGGCTAAATTATATGGCTTAAAATAAGAACTTCCAGAAGAACTTTTTTACTTGTACATATCTTTGTATCCCATATTTTTGCAAGTCGGTATAGGAATTCCCATGGAAAGTCTTCTTGTAGGCACAAGACATGAGCATCCAAATATTATAACTCTTTTAAGATGCATGGATATAAATATTCATGTCAATCCAAGGTTCATGGTGGACAAACTGAATGTTGTCTCTCATTGACTAGGGATCTTTCAAGCATGTTGTATGTTGCAACTTTCATTTTTATTCTTGGATTTTTTCTTAGGTCATTTCTCTTCATGGGTATCATACACCTTATTGAAACAAGATTATGATTCTCCATATTATTCTTCCATATCATTTGATTTGAGGAAAAATTGGTATACATCTTATTGATCATTCTAGTTGACCAAATGATTAACTAATTTTAGGTTGGTAACACCTAGGTACCTTACCTAGATTCTTAATGATCTTCTACCCCCTCGAGACATTGACTCTAGCAATGTAACTAATGACATACTAAAGATTTGTAATCAAAGAATATCTATCTAGAGAGGTTAAGCTCTTAGTCTTAAGGCTCAAGATGACCTAAGAGGTTAAATTTGTAAGTCTCAACAACTAAATTATTAAGCATGATTAGTTAGTCTAGATTATGGCTTCTTAAGGCTTGGTTTAAGATATCATTTAATTTTCTAGTATCCAAACAACAAATTTGACCTTACCATTGAGTTCATAATTTTTAAAAATATTAGAAATGACTATTCATATGTTATAAATAGACATCATATGCCAATGTTAAGCTAAAATGTGTATCCAAGGATCTTGAGGCACCATGTTGGACAATGCATAAAAACTAATTTTTGGAGCTCTATCGGGCTGATCTGACTTTACCATTGCATTTGAGGGGTTGAAATTTATAGGAAATAACTCTTCATTTGTCAAAAAAGTTTTCTAGAATCAAAATGTATGGCTTATGAACTCTATGACTTAAGGCACAAAAAATGATACATCCCCAAAGATCACCTATTCCAATACCACTCCAAAAGAAGCACAATTAATTACATAATTCTTATTTTAATTACTACCAATGTGTTAATTTTATTTTTTTAACTAATTTTTTGCCTTTTAAAATTTAAATTTTTACCGCTCATTTGTGTTTAAAATTTTACTGTTAACTAATGGAAAAGTTCTATTAATTTAGGTAAAAGTTTTCTAATTGCTGAACTTGCTAAAGAGGCAAGCTAGTGATGCCCATCAAAGCACATGATATGGTAGTAGCCACATTATTAGAAGGGTAGTACAAGTGCATAGCAGCAAAAAAGGGTAGCATAGGGCATGGTAGGTAGGTGGGCTAAGTGATGGAATGTGAGGATGATGTTGACACAGCATTTCTTGGCCACACCCACAAGGCATGCATTACCCTCCCAAGGACATGCATAGCCCAAGCCAACCTACGTGTCAGCCTAGGCAAGGTTTTCATAGTGACCCAGGTAGGATGGCACTGGTGGTGGCAAGGGAGGCAGAGAATTATGGCATTGGCATCAAGTAAGAAGGTGGAGGGAGAATCATAGTACCAATAGTAAGTAGGTAGGCTGAGAATGGTGATACCAACAATAGGTAAGGAGGTAAAGAATGGCAGTGCCCATGGTAGGTAGAGAGGCAGAGAATGATAGCACCATCGGTATCAATGGGAGGCAAAGAATGGCAACACAATCGGTGTCCATGGGTGACAGAAAATCATGGCATCCATAGTAACATCAGCAATGGGTGGTCCTATTGCCAAGCAGCTGCATTACAACCATGGAGTTAATGACATAGGGAGGGTTGTCTTAGCACATGGCACCTTCTAATTGTTAGAATCCATTATCCATTGCCATAGTAAGGATCTTGACCACCAACTCCTATGAAAGGCATAATGAGAAACAATTTAAAGAGTTTTAATTACCAATGGATATAATATATGACATCCTAAGAAAAAATTGGAGGAATATGACAGAAAATAGAGAAGTAAAATAAGAATTATAAATATGTAAGAAAGTTTTACAAACAATAATCCTTAAGATGTGGAGTAGCACAAGCTAAAGAACTAAATAAGCTAAGGTAAATGATCAAAAAAATTGTAGGTATTAAAATAAATCCTTGGATAATTCAATCCACCTTGTTTAGTGTCATATCCTAGCTCAATGATGAGTGCATAGGAACTTATTATAAGGAATCACTACTCCACCCATATGCACTCTATTTATCAAAGGAGGTTCATGTTGGATGCTTTGGATTGTGAGCATTAAGCATTACCCCAATTATAAGGTTCTTGTGGGAGTGTGGCCCTACTCATAGTTGAAGGTTCTTGTGGGGTCATCTTTTGCTTAAATATTAGTAACTTTCATTCTTCCCTTTTTTTACAATATAGACGCCCTTCTTCAATCATGAGGTTCTTGTGGGAGCCAAATTTATTTTGTATTTATTTAATGGGCTATGCACATGGGTGTTGATCAAGTTTCAAATGCCTTTACCACCTTTGTTCTTAGTCCCAATATAACACATCATTTCCATCTTATTAACTTATTCCAGTATATAATTAATAGAACTATGGATTGATAATCATTAACCTAACTTAGTTATTCCTCCTATGACTCATGAAACTTTAAACATAGAATATTATATAAAAAGAGAATAAAAGAGTTTATTGTACATAGATTTTTTTTATTAGTCTAAGGCTCACCCTTAATTGGATTTTAGATTTAAACATACCTATCTTAAGATAGGGGGAGTTGTCCTTCCTTGCATTTTAGACATGATGTTAATGAATTCTTTACCATCCCAAATAATAATAGAATTGTCTATTATTCTCTATATTTGTCAAGGTAAATATTATAGACTATTGGATGTTTAATTATTTTTATAATATTAAATAAGAAATTTTTTTGAAATTACTCTCCATAACTTGAACTTCTACTCAAGTATTGTCATCACTTGAATCATTCGTAAGGTAAGTTGGATCACTTAACTCTCCTAACTTATCTACGTCCAGTTTCTCTGTTTGGTGTTGATGGTACTGCTTAATTGGACATTTACTAGGAGTGTAGTAGATAATTCTTCAATAGGTGAAATTAGGAAAGTTCCATTACTATGAGGTTGTAATACTAAGTATGAGCCTTCTCATCAAGTTGTTAGATTTCCTGGAAATTTATCTAATCTCATATTATATAATAGGACTTTATCTCCTATTGAGAAATGTTTCTTGAATATATGTTTATCATGCATACACTTCATTTATTTCTTAATTATTCTTTGCTTATCAAGTGCATGCATATGTATTTCATCAACTTCATGTATTTGAGTCATTCTAAAGTCTTGGTTTGTTTTCTCATCAAAATTTAACTATTATGCTAATCTTAAATATTGGTATTTTATCTATACAAGTAATAAACATTATTTTCCTTAAACCAATTGATAAGTTGAATATCCTAAATTTGGTTTATACATAATCCTAAAAGCCCAAAGTGCATCTCATAATTTTTTCAATCAATCTTTCTTCTTAGCAAATATGATTTTTGTTAGGATCTTTAGAATGATTCTATTTGCATTTTCAACTTGATCATTTGTTATGGTTGGAAATAGCTATCTTATGTTGGATTCCACTAGACTTAAGGAATTTATTCATTATTTTATTTACAAAGTGAGTTCCTTGATCACTGATGATTGCTTGTGGGGTTTCAAATCATGTTAGAATATATTCTCTTAGAAAAGATACAATTACTTTAATACCATTTGTTGGGGTAGCTTTAGCTTCTACCCATTTGGTAACATAGCCAATATAGACTAGAATATATTGACATCCATTAGAAGATGTAAATGGTCCTAAGAAGTTTATATTCCATATATTAAAAGGTTATATTATTAAGATGGGATTAAGTGGCATCTCTTGCCTTTTTATCGTTGCCCTAACTGTTGACATTTATAACATCCTTGGACATATGTATGAGCGTCTATAAATATAGTATGTTAATAAAATCAAATTTATAATATTTTTATAGAAGTTCTTTGATTGTTAAAATGTCCTCCTCCAAGGTCATCATGACACATATGTAAGATTTCTTATTGCTCCTCCTCTACTACACATCTTCTTACCAAATTGTCCTTACATATTTTAGACAGGTATGGTTTATTCTAAATGTACTTGGAGATGCTTCTTAGAAAATACTTCTTCTCCTCTTTACTTCATTGAGTTGGTGTTTTCATGATGGCAAGGTAGTTTGCTATGTCTGCAAACCAAGGATCTTTCTTTATTAAAAATAATTGTTCATTAGGGAACTCTTTATTATAAAATTATTTTGTTCTATTTTCCAACTTAGATTCTAGTATAGAAAAATCATCTACCATAACATTTTTCCTACATTTATTATCTAAAATATCAAGATTAAATTCTTAGAGTAGAAGATGCCACCTTATTATCCTAGCATTTTCTATTTTTTTATTTGCTGGAAATTTAATGGCTGAATGATCAACGTAAACTCTACTTTCATATCCTATTAAATAATCCTAAAATTTATCCAAAGCATACACAATGGCCAAGAGTTCTTTTTTAGTAGTTGTATAATTTACTTGGGCTTGATCTAGACTTTTAGAAATATCATAAATTATCCTTGGTTTATTGTCTATGTATTATCCCAAGACTGCCCCTATGGTTGTGTGAAACACCCCAAAAAAAATTTGAAATCATTCTTGCTTCACCAGGCCTTGCAATTCGCACATGCACCACGGCAGTTCTTCAAGAGGAGAACATTCTGAGTTTAGGCCGGCCAGTTTAGAAAATTTTCTAGTTTAGGTGTAAACAGGCTCTACGGGTCATCCTTCCTATCCACCTAAGTAGCCTGCCCATCCAACAGCCTGCTCAAAAATGATGCGCGGAGTTGGCATCAGCATTCCGGATGCGTGAAATAGTTTGGCAAGTTTTCTAAGTCACGAAGTCTACTACGCTACGCTACACCTTGCTATGTAGCATAGCAAGCTTCAGAAGATGATTGCAGAATTGAGTGCTATGCTACACTATGCCACATGACATAGCATAGCATGGCAATAGCTTCATAGCCAGTCCCCACACCCAATTTCAAGTCCTTCAACAATGTTCCTTTTCATTAGGAAGTGGTGGACCATGTCTGTTGCTACGCTACGCTAAGCTACAAGGTGCAGCGAGGCATAGCAATCCTGTGGAAGAGACAGAAGGTAGCTTAAAGGGTAGAAATAACAAAGTTTTCAAGTCTTGCATCACAGGAAGCAAAGTTTGCAAATCGGCAAAGCTTTCAGGACAAAGGCCAGTTGCTATGCTACACTACGTTACATAGCATAGCATAGTGTAGCAAGCATGCAACACACATGTAGTGGAATGCACGACAAGGTGTTATGCTATGCCAAGCATGCTACACTACAAAGCACAGTAGGGCATGCGGGTGGTTGTGCGACATCAATGCACTTCACCTAATTGGACCATTGGCACACATCTCTAGATGTTGACGGTGCAATTACAGCATGGCAGGCTCATAGTTACAGCATAACAAGCTCGCATTACAATGGTCATGCAAGTCCAATGATCATATATGGCATGTGCGGCATCAGCAAGTCAACATGGGCCCAGGGCATGTGGCATCCAAACTGCCCCTTTCACGTGCCCTTTAGCCCTATAAATACCCCAATGAGTAGCACTCAAAGGGTTCATTCTATTCATTTTTTGTTGGTTGGTTGGACTATCTCTAGAGGTTCAAAAAAGCAAGCATCATAACATTAAGCACTAAGCATTGTAAGTTTTCTGTTTGACATTGCAAATAGTTAGCATCTTTAGTTGACATTTTTTTCTATCTCCCTTTCTACCATCTTGGTAGAATCCCTATATTGTCAGCACCCAAGGCTGCGCCCAAGTGCACAACCTATTTTTCTCTACACGTCTTGGTTACTCTCGGGATCTCTACACTCTGCCACACTGTGCAACCGACTGTATCCACTTGGATAGAGAAAACTTGTAGCTTTGGAGCAATGCATTTTTCTAACTGTAATTTACTTTGTTCCCTGCTTATCGTCACATTTTGCACTATTTTTTTCTACTTTATTTACTTTCAAGCATTACTTCGTGCTTTCATTTCTATTTTCAAATTATATGTTGCAAAAGGCTATATAGACACTGATTAAGTCCTTATTTGATTAACCAGACTATTCAAGGCACCCCGTATCCACACACACACCCAGCATGGCCCTCCCACAGGTACGAGGTCAAAACTATCATGCTTGTCGACCCCTCGGTGTTTTCCAACCACCAACATTTTCAGTCGCTATAGTTTTTTGGTGCTAGAAGGAGGGCCTTTTGGTTCCTTTTCCGCATCTCACGGTAGTTTTGTGAGCCTTCTGCACCCTGATACACATACACGTAAATGTGACACCCTTTTGTGGTTGTTTGTGCTTTGTGAGATGCAGATCGGTCGCTTCTACGGTTCCTCAGGAGCCCTACAGAACACAAGGCCTTTGATCGCCAGCTAACTAGTTCATTTTATGATTATCTTGCATGTGCTTTGTACCCCATCTCACGTGGTATAGATCGGTTGCTTCAATGGTCCCTCAAGGATCCTACAAGATGCAAAGCCTTCTTAATCACTAGTTAGCTTGCCCGTCTTACGGTTGTCTTGCATGCACTCTGTACCCCATCTCACGTGGTACAGATTAGTTGCTTTAACAGTCCCTCAGGGATCCTATGAGATGCAAAGCCTTCTTGATCACTAGTTAGCTTGCCTGTCTTACAGTTGTTTTGCATGCACTCTATACCCCATCTCGCGTGGTACAGATCGGTCACTTTAATAATCCCTCGGGGATCCTGTGAGACGCAAAGCCTTCTTGGTCGCTAGCTAGCTTTTCCATCTTATGATGGTCTTGCATGCGTTCTGCACCCTATCGCGCACTGGCATGAACATGACATCCATTTGTGGTTGTTTATGCCTTGTGTGGTGCAGGTCAGTTGCCTCGATAGTTCCTCTGGAATCTGGCAAGACATAAAGCCTTCTTCTTTTTTGTTTTTTTTCTAGCTTCCTTGTTCATTAGCACTCTTTTGCATAAATTTTATACTTTTTTGCATAACTACTTGCTTAACAATGGCTTTTTCAATTACTTATGCTAATGCCTTCAACGTGGAAGTTCCCTTCAATGTTGAAGACCCCATCATGGTTCAAGTCACTACTAGTGCCAAACAACCGCTGAACTAATTCTGGAAACATGCTAATCTCTCAGAATTCAAAATTGAGGACCTAAGGGATTGGCCCAGCAACATGAGTGTTACAGCTTCCTCTGTGCAAAGGTTCAGGCAAATCTACCCTTGGATTTACATGAACTCGACGAAAAACGTAGCTTCGAGTTCGCTTACTACAACGGGAAGGAATTTGTTCCTATTCTTGGTGTTTCCTTATGTTTAACACAAGTGTATCAAAGGCTTCTAGACCAACTAATCTAGTTGTCTAGGATTGGGAAGTAACAACACATAGCATCCAACCAAGATGATTCTTTCCAAGACGGACAAGAAGAACTCGATTCCCAGTCGGACAAGGGAGGTCCAACAAGTCCTTCTCTTGTCCCTCCTACTTAGTCCTTCTAGGCCAAGCTTTCATTTGTTACCACTCCCTTTGTAATTACACCCATGCTTCTGCAACCCATGATTACAGCAACTATGGGTATCCATGCCAATTCTACGATGTTTCAATGCCTGCTCTCACCTGTTTCATCTTTTCTATTTGCAGCTACCATCCCTTTGCAGGCTATTCAGCAGCCCATTCCTGTGGCATATAACATGCCAACCATGGTTACCCTACCACATGTTCATGCCATACCAACTTCACAAACATATGCGACTTCTATCTCTATTCCTACATTCACATCAGTTCCATCCACTGTGGCAGGTCCTTGCTCATCCACATGGTGGGCCCCATTTGCTTCTCTACCCATTTCATAAGCATTGCAAATGTCTCACTACGTGTGTTTGTAAGCCCACCAAGCCTCATAGATGGTACAACCTAACACAGGCCTATGGTCTATGGTGCTGGTGACACAAGCAGTCTATCCAGTAGCCCAACCTGCGGGCACTACCTTAACAACACCACCTACCGGGTGGTGGACAACACAGGCTGCATCGCTAGCAAGCGTTGTCCCAGCGATACTGCTGATGGGTCATACTGCCGCCCCCACCATGCCATAGGTGGGAGCTACCCCTGTAGCTCCCCAGCCATCCACAACATAGTCGAGTTTGGACCAAGCATTTCAGATCATCCAGACCCTCACTAAAGAAATAAAATGCCTCAAAGCTACTGGGCATAACACGGTACAAGTCATGGACTTCTACTAGGACGACCCTATTAGCCCTGCAATCCCTTCTTTGACATTACCCCCAGGGATGTCTCTCCTGCACTTCATGAAGTATGATGGGGAGGGAGATCCTGATGCACATCTTGTTATCTTTAGGTCTGAATCTTTGCTATTGCAACAATGGCCGCACACGATCATTCACGTCTTCATAATGTCTCTAGTCGGGAAAGCCCTAAATTGCTACCGCGCATTGCCACACTCATCCATTTCAACGTTGGAAGAGCTCCTGACCTAGTTCGTGACATGCTTCAAGTACAACTTGAAGCCAGAAACCACGCTAGATTAGTTGATGAGCATAAAGCAAGATGCTCTACAACCAGTCCAAAAGTTCATTCAACGTTGGAGCATAACCCTTAATGAAAGCCACGAGCCCATCACAGAGGCCCACTTGCTGGCTATCTTTAAGGATGCAATGAATGACTTCATCAAGTCCAAACTATACTACCTTGCCCCTCACTCTCTTAGTCAGGCTTTTTCTCAGACTAAGAGCATACAAGATGCAGTCGAGGCAACCAAAGACCCAGCCTACATCGCTTACAAAAACACCTTCACAAAAAAGGACAAGGGTAAGGCCCCAACACCCATAGTGGCTATTGTGGCAACCGAGGCCAAGCCCAAACCTAGAAGTAGTGGTAGAAAAAATAGCAAGAAACTAGCCATACCTGCAGCTAACCCTACACCCAAACAGAGCCACGTGCTACAACCTGCTACAACTACACCTGAGACATCTGCACAACCCAAACCCAACTTTGAGCGCAAAGACTGCTCAAAGTACACCCCACTACCTCTAAAGCAATTGTTGGCAGCAGGATACATCCAACATAAGTAGATGTCAGAAGAGGTAAACATGAGACATCAATGCTATTTGAGTTGCTTAGGAATCCATCTTTGGCCCTGTCCAATAAGCCTCTAGTTCCTAGGGGTTTCAGGCTATACAGGTTTTGTGACTACCACCAATAGTGTGGTCACAACATGGATTATTTTTTGGTGTTTCAGGATGACATCCAAAGATTAATCGACCAAGGAAAACTGGTGTTGTACGCCCTAAAAACCAATATATGTATGTCTACATGGATCCCCTCAACACCAACAATGTCGATTATGTCATCAATGCTATCGGCATTGATAATGATCCCAGGCCATCCCAGCAACCATTCATGGTCCATGTGCCTTAGCGTAGTGCACTAGCACCACTAGAGGTTGGTCCAAGCTCGCAGTAGCTGTTCATCCTAAAATTCCCACCACAGGCATCCACCTTTGCACCACCTATTAGCGGAGCCACGTGGTCCTGTCAGTTAACATCCCTAGCTCCATTTTTCATTAAGGGGTGAATGCCTTCAACGGCTCCTATCTTGCACAACAAAGTTGAACAGCCTCCTCGCCTTGCAAGGTAAGAAGTCCACTTGGTGGGTGAGATGTTGAAGGGAAGTATCATCAAGGATATCCACAAGCCCACATCTTCACCCCTTGCGTCTACACCTCTACCCCAAAAGACGAAGGTCGACATGACTACGCAGCCTGCACCACTCTACCGATAAGGATCTGAACCTAGATCTGAAGTCACCTCTCCTCAAGAGATTCTTCTTTTGGGACCTAATCATGACATCTATACCCCACCGCAAGGCTTTAATCTGCATCTTAATGGTGGTTCTGGTCGACAAGAACATGCCAGCGGAAGAGGAAGCGATCCATTTGATCATGCTTCCCTCTGTACCCGTGGAGCCTGCGACACCTCATTTGACTTTCAGTGATGACACCATTAGGGAAGATCCTTAAGGAGATCAGGTGACTACGTCGCCTCTCTTCATCATAATTTAGGTCGACCAACACTAGATTCGAAGGGTACATGTTGATGATGGAGCTGCCACAAACGTCATTCCCTTCCCTATTGTGGACAAGTTGGGATTGGTTGACCAGATCAAACCCACAACGACATCGTGTCTAAGGTCCTTCAATGGGGCATGTGTCCTAGTGAAAGGCATAGTTCACGTAGACTTCGTAGTAAGGGACTGGTTCCCCACAAAGGCAATGTTCATAGTGGTCAAGGAAATGCCCAGGTTTAACCTAATCTTGGGAAGATCATGGTTAGTGCACCTTAGGGCTATCTCCTAGTCTATACACCAGGAAATCCACTTACCATATGCAAGCAGGGACGTGGTGATCTATGGTGAAAAAGTAGCAAGGTAAGCAATCAGTAACGTAGACATGGAGTAGGGCTCAAAGGTCACAACCTCTGAGAGTGAGGTGCTTGTTCATGCATGCATTAACCATCCAACAGAAGGATCGGCCTAGCAAGCTGACTTCCAAATTGAAAATGCATGGGTTGAGTTGCCCTTCCAAGCGAAGGATGATGATGTGAATGAGGGCCCTGGCAAAACACCTTGGCCTCAAATTCCAATGAACCCACAACGGGTCAAGAGGTAGCTACGCATAGCATAGCAACCCTACTTCTTCCTGCCCAGTCGCCATCTCTTGTACATTTGTCACTTCTTTGCTTTGTTAACATGCCATCCTTTGGCATGCTACGCTATGGTCCAAAATGGCCTAAAACTAGCATCGTTGCTTTCTGCTTTGTTAACATGTCAGCCTTCTAGCATGCTACGCTACGGCCCAAAATGGCCTAAAACTAGCATCATCACTTTTTTCTTTGTTAATGTACTATCTCTTTTGGCAATGGGCCAAAATGGCCTAAAACTAGCATTTTTTCTTTTCACTTTGCTAACATATAATCCTTCTAGCATGTAACGCAATGGACCGAAACGGCCTAAAACTAGTAATGGCCCGAAATGGCCTAAAACTAGCATATGAAAGCATGAAAACTTTACGTGATATACAAGTTAACGCAAAATTAATTTCTTTTCTGAGGTCTTGCATTTTATCCAAAACTTTCTCCTATTGGAAATGTTTGTGAAATTTTTACAAAAATTTCAAAACTTCAAAAATTTCAAAAAGAAAATCCCATGTTGTCATGGGTTGTCTCTATTTGCATCATCCTCACTGCTCACCTCTGCTTCATCTGCTTGTGCATCATCCTCCCCTGCATTTCCTTCTACCGGTTATTCATTCCCTCCCTCTATAGGTCTTGCACCCTCATCTGGAGCCTACATCATAGGAATGAAGTAGTCAGTTAGGGCAAAAAATGAAAACTATAACATAGCATGAGCATCTACATAGTAAAGCGACTAACTTGAGAGGGGAATGCATCAATCTCAAAGGGTATCTGGTCTAGACTGAGCTTGAGGTGATGCCAGACCTCCTCTGTCATGATGTTCATCCAACACCTGTTGCTAGGCTCAGCATTCGCAGCAGTGGCTCTCTCCCTTTCCACGGTCGTTCATCTTAGAGGTCCTGGGGAGAGGGAGGCGGTTGTGGTCTCTCCTATAGGAAGGTCCACTTTCAAGCTAGGAAATTTTGTAACCTTCACCTGCTCTTTGAACTTAGTGTAGGCCTCAGAAGTGTCGATGGCATTCACAAATGCTTCATACGTGAATGCCTTCATAGTATCACCTTTGTACAGTTTTTGATGGGTGTCATTCTCCAGCTTGTACACATGTTTGTGGTTTCTCTAGGTTCGCCCCCATTCGAAAACCTTGGCGCTAATATCTTTCATGTCTTGACACTTCTTGGCTAGCAGGTCCATCTACATTTTCTATTCGATTATCTCGCAAGTGAATTCAACATTCTGACACACGACAATCCAAAATCTGGTGTAGACATCTATAGTCTTATGCTAGTCCTCAGTATCAAGGTTACAATTTACGAGGAACTCATTCCTCAACCTAAGATCCTCCACCTCAGCGACCAAGTCGGCCTCTCTTTTCTTAGCCCTTTGGACCCATTTCCACAAATCCTCGTTGATGCACTTCTACTCTCACAAGGAGCATGATGAGTGCAATATGCACTCGTAAGCCTCATCAAATGTGTGACGAGACACCATGGTCACATCAAGTGAGAGTGTAGGCATGGTGCCAACTTTCATAGGCCATGCTAGGTCCCATTTGAGCCAAGAGGCTACCTTGACATGAAGAGCGTAGCAATCGCGTTCGCATAGCAAAACCAACAAACTCAAAAGTTTCTAGCATAACAACATAGGAGCATTTAATACTACTATGTACCAGCATTAGGGTATGCCTGTTGAAGGCATTTAATCATGTCATCGACGAGTCCCTGCACGAATGCAAACTTGTTAGGGATCTTGGCCCATGACTCCGCACGGATCGGAGGAGGTCCTACGGCATTAGCAGTAGCACCTGTTACATGACTAAGCATATTAGCAATGGCCAAAATGGACTATAATAAGGTAGACATATCGTCGAACTCACCAGCATCTGACTACGATCTTTCTTCTTGCTGATGCAAGACGATGGTGGTGACCTTGGTGGAGGGCCCGGCCAAGTCCATACGAGCCCCTTCCTCATGTGCTGGTGCCTTTCCTTTTAGGAGACCAGTGTCTTTTTTTATTCAAGGGAGGTGCCTCTTCATTGATAACAGGCTCCCTAATGACAAGAGCCCCTTCCCTAGAAACAGGAGCTCCCTTATTTTTAACTAGGGCCCTTTCCTCCAAAACTGGGGCCCCCGCATCATCATTCGTTGTCCTCGTCTTAAGGGCCAACACTTCTTCATCTCCTTCTTCTTCTTCTTCATCTTCCTCTATTAGCAAACAATCATGTTTACATCGGTCCAAAATAAATTAGCTCAAAGTAGATGCTATGCTACGCTACCCTGCCTAGCGTAACATAGCATAGCAAACAATAGCAAAGTAAGCATTACACGAAAGCGTTTACCAATGGGGGGTTGCGTCCTTTGTAGCTTAAGCCACAATCTTTGTCCCTACTCTTCCTCCACATGAAGGGTTTCCCTGGCTGGGGGAGGTCTCTTCCTTCGCAACTCCTTGGGCATATTCTTAGCTATGAGATGTTCTCCCTACGTCATGCTACTAGCTATAGCAAGGGGCGTCTCTCCCAAGCTATCCTAGACATGAACGCTGAGAGCCACCCAATCCTTAGTCATTACAGATAACAACTCCCTGATTATTTCTGGGGGATCTTGGGCTCGTGTGGTCCAAAGGATCTTTCGAATCCATGGCTTGGAAATCTAGTTACGATCTCGCATGGCTGAGGATCCATTCTCTTGAACCACTAGAAACTCCGTGAAGCGCTTCAGACAGCCTATGTAGAAGGCATAATATATGTTGGAGTGGGACTCCATTTTTTCACGAAGTCCCAAAATCTTAGCCTGCAAGCCCTTACATAGGAAGTAGGCCTAGTTGTAATGGGCCCCTTCTTCCATAACCTCCCACATTATCCAAGTCTGCTTGAGGCCCAGCACCTTTCCTTGGGTAAGCAATTAGGGGAATGCAAGGGCATGAAAGACCAGGTAAATCTCCATGACGGGGCTGTCCTTAAGCTTATCCATTGGCAACCCTTTTCACTCCTTAATGAGCCCCAACCACTCCTGGATATCCTTCTTCTGAAGGATCAACTCCTACTTATGCCTCAACCCTATGAGGATGTCGTTGGTAGGGACACTGAGCAGGTCTGTAAATAGCTGGTCATTGATTTCAATGACCACTCACATGCCCTGTACGTGCATGCAAAAATAGCCCGTCCTCTGAGAGAAGGAGTTGACCAAGGAAAGTATCTCAGTGGCAGGAACGCTTGGATTTGGGGCCACGAACAGATCCATAAGCCCTACCTTTTGAACATTCTTGACCAAGGAGTCTAAGACCCCCTAGTCTAACTAGCATTGGCTCACTTCTACTTCGTCATATTTGAAGTAGATGTTTTTCCCCTACGTCTCGGTGGTTACCACCGTCACCTCTTGGGGCTTCTGCACCCCTACAACAATTTTCACAAAACATGCTTAGCATGACGATGCAAGGAATACAAGTATTGCAAAAACACTTGAGCATGCGACACCTACTGCTTGACCCATCGAGTCTATATGGTAACTAGAACAGAGGGAGTTCAACCATAGCTTCTTCAACTATGACCAGCTTGAAGGGCTCTACCCACTGCTTATCTAGCTAACCGTTCTCCTTACACTGGTTGTAGGGAACATGAAACATGCTTGGATAGGTATGGTATTCTCCCCCGCACTGACTGATCACACCTGCCCGTAAGTTCTTAGCAGAAGAGAACTCCTATAGGGCTAGCTGTTCTGTAGCCAGCAGACCTGATCGGTCACGAACCCCATCATCATTGATAAAGAACCTGGTAATAAACATATACTATTAGCATTCGGCCAATATGGCTAGCGTTGCACAACACAATGGAGCAAGGCTGCAAAACTCACTTGCCAGCACAATAGACAGTGCCTTGTGGGTTCCGAAAGCACATCGCCATGTAACGTGCGAGGAAAATTATGTTGTAATGGTGGTAGCAGCTATATTTAGGCATGTCCCAAATCTAGGCTAAACGCCTCAACCCTGTTGAGCATTGGCTAGATCCTTCTCCTTGCCTGCTCATGATTTACCCGTCAGTAAAAAACCTTAGAATGCCCCGACTTGCCCCAGGAAACATGGTTTCTATTATGCCAGATGCCTCCTCCTCCTCTAGGGAAGACCAAACGATCACACTAAAGTGGTCGAGAAGGAATTGCAAGAAGTCTCATGCCCCTTCTTTGAACCAGGCCCCTTGCTCTCCCATACATATCTAGGGAGGAGGGGCGTTGACCATAGGTCTGCTCACATGGCACAAGACCCCTCTAGTTTCCAAAATGATCAGCCTAGGCCTCAAACCCACCCTACATGACATAATCAGTGAATGTTAGCATCATACTTAAAGGTAATCCATGTGCAATGTAGCAACATCTAGCAGTCCATGTATACAGTGTAGCATAACCCTCCACCCGCATGTAGCGTAGCAAGGGCATGAAAGCCTAGCATAGCAAGAACATGCGAATAAGCCTGGCGTAGCAACAAAAAAATTGACAACATGCTCTAGTAAAACACGTGTCATGTTTCCATGTCACACATGGCCTAGCCCTCCCAAGGGTTTTACATTACGGCATGCTAGGGTCAAGCAACTTAAACTGCCCCAACCCTTGCAATTATGACAACCATGGTGGTGGCAGTTTCAGCGGCCTTGCATGCAATCACGATGTAACGTTTATGCATCTACCACGACTGAAATGGTGATAATGGTGATGCAAAGGCTAAAATGACGCGACCACAGAAAACACAAGTAGCCAAGAATGGATGCAAAACAAATAGCATGCAAAACAAGAGTAGAGAACAATAGAAAGTGCAAAACAAAAAAGCAAAGGAAACATAGTAACCTACTAGGTCAATGGTGTGCTCTTCCGCGCTACAACGCATGCTTGTGGTGCACGCCCCAGGGTCTTATTCGCCTACTCAACCCTTGCAAGTGCCAGATGAGTCTTAGGAGCCATTTTTCTACTTGCAAATTTACACCTTTCACCATAAAAACTTGCCTTACTAGTCAATTAATACAATTGCTTTGCGTTCTAAAATCGCCTTGTGCTCCGATGTGGGCTTTGAGCTCTTACGGTGAAATTGTCAAAATTTCCAGGGTTTAACCCCTATTTATGGCCGTAATAACAAGATGGGAAAACTTGTCTCTCTCTCTCTCTAATTAATGCGGAGCGTGCCATACAGCATAGCATGCCTGCCATGACATCGTAGCACTATTAGCATTAAAGCCTTGACATGCTTGAAGCCAGCTACTTGCCTTCCAAAAAATAAAAAAATATATTTGTTTTTGATTAAGTTTCTAAAAATACCTTAAACTAGTAATCCTAGCAATTGCAATACGATTGGTCCAAAAAGACCTCAAACTAAACAATGCTAGCATAGTTGCACCCCTAGCAGTCTGCAATGACATTAAACTAACAACACCACATGTTTACATCAGTGGTTTTCACATCTTCTTCCACATGGATAGTGTCGTAATTTCTAGTAGTTTCATGTTTTCATGTCATGTTTTCATCTTCTTTCATATTGACGGTTTGGCACTTCTCATACTCGCAATTTCCCATTTTGCATGCTATTATTTTTCTTCTTCTGTTTTGCATGTTACAATTTGGCAGTTCAAAATGACATTAAACTAGCACTTTGGGCATTTTCATATCGACAGTCACAAAGCTTCACACTTTACATCGGCATTTTTACATCTTTAGCAGTTCTACGCTCTTATGCCTTGGCGGTCCACCATGACCTTAAACTGGCAAACTTGCAATCTTTACATCATCACGCTTTGCAGGTTGCATCTCGTCACTGCTTTGCAAACTTTCGTTACACACAATCTCTACCAATAGATTCCTCTTAACCAGGATTTCATCTTATGATGGTAGCTCAAGCAAGCGATGGGAATCCATCATGACCTTTCTGCACCTTTAATGTTAGCAGGGCCATAGGGCAAGCTCGTAAGACAGTTGAACCTCGACATGATCAACTGGGGGTCGACTACAACTAGCACTATAGCCACCTTAGAAGCATCCCTGAATTGGCCCAAGCATCTGGTCCAAGCCCTAGACTTAGAAGCCATGGATGTAACCCAGGGCCCTGTTGTCGAGATGCCCATCACCACATCAAAGAGGGATGTGAAAACATTAAGACTCAGCTTCCTCCTAGACACACAAATGCACAAAATTGTAGCTAAGATTTTTCAAGACAACATCGATGTCTTTGCATGGTCGTATAGTGAAATGTCAAGTCTAGATCCGCGGCTGATTCAGCACAACATTGTCTTAGACCCATACATGAAGGCAGTCAAGTAGAAGGCTCACAAAGTTAAGTTAGAAATCTCACTAGCTGTGAGGGATGAAATCACCAAGCTATACCAAGCAGGTTTCATCTGTGCAGTCGACTATTCAGAGTGGGTGTCCAACGTCATTATGGTTTTGAAGAAAACAGGAGGAATATGGATCTGTATAGACTTTGGCTCTTGAACAAGGCAACGATCAATGACAACATTCCACTTCCAAGTATTGATCAGCTCATCAACACCATGGTTGGTCATGCTCTTCTATCCTTCATGGATGGTTTCTCTGGATACAACCAAATCTACATTAACCCAGAGCACCAGCTATCAACAACCTTCATGAGCCCATGGGGGATCTTCTGCTATACCATGATGCCCTTCGGGCTTAAGAATGCTAGAGCAACCTACCAGCGAGCCATGACTTACATTTTCAATGACTACATCCTAGAAACATTAAATGACTACGTGGATGATATAGTAGTCAAGTCCAAGGAGGCATCTGATCATCCACATAATCTAGGGGTAGTCCTCAAATGCTACCAAATGCACAACTTATGCCAGAATCCTAAGAAGTACGTCTTCAGGGTGAAAACTGGATGCATGTTAGGGTTCGTAGTATCGGAGGCCAGAATATGGGTGGACCCTAACAAATTCAAGGCCATCATCAACCTAGTGCCTCCCACAAACCTTAAGGAGTTACATGGTTTACAAGGTAGAGTGAAATTCATTCGAAGGTTTATAGCAAGGTTGACCAAAAATTTACACCCCATGCAACATCTTCTGAAGAAGGGGGTTAACTTCGAATGGACAACCCAGTGTCAACAAGCCTTCAATGACCTGAAGAAGGAACTCTCACACCTCCCGACTGTGCATCTTCCACAAAGGGATAAATCCTTCTTTATCTACCTCGCCACCTCCGACAAATCTATCGTGGCACTACTATGTCAGAAACGAGATGATGGTTCCGAGATACCAGTGTATTATCTGAGTCATGCACTAATAGTGCACGAGGCGAAATACAATGAAGTGGAGAGGAATTTCCTAGCCGTAGTGTTCGCACTAAAAAAGTGGTGGCATTACCTATTCCACAGTACAACCAACATCATTTGCAAAAGCAATATACTCTGAGCTATCACTAACAACTTATATGAAAGTAGCAGGATAGCCTGATAAAAGGCAATAACCATAGAGTTCGATTTACGCTATGTAAGCCAATCATCAACAAAGGGTCAAGCCATAGCAACCCAACTCATGGCCTTGCCAGTCGACGATCAGGCAACCATAGACCCTGAATTCTTGGACGAATACATTAGCAATGTCCACATTATCCCATCACATTTCGAAGCCATCTTACATTTTGATGGTGCCTCAACTACGTGAGGAGGTAGTGTTGCTGTCGTAATCACATTCCCCTCTGGGAAAATGCATCCATCTACTTATCGATTTGCATTCCCTTGCACCAACAACATGGTAGAATACAAGGGGCTACTCAGAGCCCTCTTAACTACCCGAGCGCTACGCATACAATACCTAGCAATCCGGGGAGATTCACAACTAGTCGTGAATTAAATCACCAAGGTCTACACCTACAAAGCTATGCACCTGCAACCCTACTGCGACCTAGCAAAAATCCTGCTTAAGCAATTCGCAACCACAGATGTACAACATGTGCCACGCAACGAG
Source organism: Gnetum montanum (assembly GCA_015680685.1). Taxonomy (NCBI): domain Eukaryota; kingdom Viridiplantae; phylum Streptophyta; class Gnetopsida; order Gnetales; family Gnetaceae; genus Gnetum; species Gnetum montanum. The sequence goes on from MNCI01015474.1 coordinate 163,309, forward strand.
AACACCATGGCAGATTCCTTAGCTACCCTTACATTAAACATTCCATCACATTCCTTGGCAAACCTGCCAACCGTGATTATAGAATGCGTAGAGCTTATCACTCAGGTGGAACACGTGGCTTCTATCAGTGCTACGGATACCTAGGAGTGGTATGCCAACATTAAAACTTATCAACAGCATAGTGAACCCCCAAGTGGATTGATATCTGCACAAATAGACGCAATCTGTAAGCGTCCCTACTAATACGTGCTCATGGGAAATGACACCTTGTGCCGACGCTCCTACGATGGGATATTGCTAGCATGCATGGGTGGCAAGCAAGCGCAGAAGGTAGTTAATGAAGTACATGAGGGGCTATGCGGTGGACACATAACACCTAGGGCTATGGCTACCAAAATTAGATGCCTAGGATACTACTGGTCCCACATGGAATGTGATTGCTTGTCGAAAGTCAAGACATGTAACACGTGCCAGAGATACGCAAATCATATACACATCTCGCCTACAGACCTACACCCAACGCAAATCACGTAGCCCTTTTAATGATGGGGATTAGACCTCATAGGACCTATCATGCCTAAGTCCTACATAGGGCATAGCTTCACTATCACCATCACTAAGTATTTTACCAAGTGGGTGGAAGCTATTCCCTTGAGGAAGATGACATCTCATCAAATCTACCATTTCATCCTCAACAACATCGTAACAAGGTTTGGGCTTCCAATGACTATTGTGATCGACAATGGGCCACAGTTCAGCAGTACAGAAACTTGAAGATTCTATAGCAATCTAAGCATTAAACAATCATTTCTTCCCCTTATTATCTATAGGAAAATAGGCAGGCGGAGGCTACAAATAAGTCCATCATCAACTTGCTAAAGCAGATGCTTAACAACAGTAAGAGGTGGTGGTACAAGAAACACCTCTACATCCTGTGGGCCTACCGAATGATGTGTAGGACCGCAACAAGTAAGACCCCTTACAGTCTTGTTTACAGATCTAAAGGTGTCTTGCCTCTTGAGTTGTAGGTACCATCACTCTAGATGATCCTCGCGGATGTCATGAGCAAAGCCCAGAACAACGAGTCATGAATCATCGACCTTGACTTAGTGGAGGAGAAGCATGCGCAGATGCTGAGATGTATCGAGCACTACCAAAGCAAGTAGCAGCAGAAGCACCGTACATACCCGCATCGATGGCCAGTGCAGAAGGGAGACCTCATCCTCAAGGCCGTCCATGAGAATGTGAGAAAATTCTTAGCCAACTGGGAAGGTCCTTACACGGTCACTAAAGCCTTTAGGAATGGAGCCTTCAAGCTGGTAGACATGGATGGCACCGAGTTCGCCAACCCAGTGAATCACTCGTATCTCAAGCCATACTACGTCTGAAGCACAACAGCAACAACGAGCACCATCCGCTACAATGATAAACTGGAAATGGCACCAAGCAACATCTACAATGATGATAAACTAGCAGCATTGAGCAGCGTCCACTACGACGTTAAACTGGTGGCCACCATCTGCTACGATCTAAAACTGGCATTGCTAGTCCACTATGACTATAAACTACAATTGCTTGTCCGCTACGATGTTAAACTGGCATGTACGGTCTACTAGGACCTTAAACCAGTGCAGCGGTTTGTTGGGACTTTAAACCAGCACACGGTCTACCAAGACCTTAAATTAGGTTCGCATCACATCCCTAGCGTGCACCTACGCCGATTACGGATCAAACAAGCATGCACGATGCTAACATGTGGGTGGGACGTCACAGCTCTAGAACGTAGTTCACAACACAATGAGAACACGGTCTTGGACATACATGATGCCGCCACCCTTGGCATCCTGCTGACCCTCCGAAGATGTCGTATGGCATTATACTGGCCCTCCAAACCTACCGTCACCATGGCCCATCACCCTGATGGTGGTTCCTGGGCTAGTTCCCACAATTGGAGTTCTAGCAGTATTGTGGCCCAGCCACAATATTGTCACTCTCTAGCCCCCTACCAATGCCTCAGCTCGCACGATGTTTAGCTATGTGGTAGCCGATCCCTTAGCTAAACTGAGAACGCGTGCCCTTGGTATGGATTCTAGGGCATCCGCATCCACAGCAACTCCCGACTCCTTCGAGGCCAGCTCCTCCACGCCAATGCTGCCAAGGCCACTACTAGCCTTCCTACTTTGAACATTGTACACTAGCAACGATTTCCAATAGCTTCAACAACACCAACAACCAACAAGATCTTTGCCCCTGCGAGCATGTCTTACTATCGCAGCAAATGCTACAGCGTCACGAAGTGAGTGCCTTGACTAGCTTAGCTACTTCAGAGTGAAAATCCCATGACATGCATAACACAAATCTTCGTATGGAAAGCATTTATAGGCAAGTCAAAATCCTTCATGGATGTAATGCAACTCATATTGTGAAGGAAACACCTATCCTATAAGGGGTTAACGAGCAACGCTAGCCAAAGATGAAAACATAAACGATTCCCTCACAAGCATTTTGACAAGGGACTCTACTAAAAATTATCTTTGCTCTCTACCTTAACCTCTGCAAAACCAATGCAACACTCTCAAGTGTGGCCAAGCAACATCTCGACACTCACTAAGCAACAACAATAGCATTTTCCTGCTACAGTGTTTCATATTCTTTGTCAATTTCTATCGAGCCTGTCTTCCAGATGTCAAAAAAGAGGGGCCAATGAAACACCCCAAAAAAATTTGAAATCATTCTTGCTTCACTAGGCCTTGCAATTCGCACAAGAACCATGGCAGTTCTTCAGGAGGAGAATGTTCTGAGTTCAGGCTGGCCAATTCGGTAAATTTTCTACTTTAGGTGTAAACGGGCTCTACGAATCATCCTACCTGTCAACCTAAGTAGCCTGCCCAACCGACAACCTGCTCAGAAACGATGTGCAGAGTTGGCAGTAGCATTTCAGATGCATGAAATAGTTTGGCAAGTTTTCTAAGTCACGAAGTCTGCTATGCTACGCTACACCTTGCTATGTAGCATAGCAAGCTTCAGAAGAAGATTGCAAAATGGAGTGCTACGCCACGCTACGCCACGTGACATAGCGTAGCATGGCAATAGCTTCATAGCCAGTCCCCATGCCCAATTTCAAGTCCTTCAACAATGTCCCTTTCTGTAAGGAAGTAGCAGACCATATCTGGTGCTATGCTACACTGAGCTACAATGCACAGCGAGGCATAGCAATCCAACAGAAGAGATAGAAGGTAGCTCAAAGGGCAAAAATAACAGAGTTCGCAAGTCTTCCATCGCAGGATGAAAACTTTGCAAATTGGCAAAGCTTTCACGACTAAGGCCAGTTGCTACACTACGCTACACTATGTAGCATAGCATAGCGTAGCAAGCATGCAACACACATGTAGTGGAACACACGATAAGGTACTACACTATGCCAAGCATGCTATGCTACAAAGCATAGCAGGGCATGCGGGTGGTTGTGCGACATCAATGCACTTCACCTAATTGGACCGTTGGCACATGTCTCCAAATGCTGATGGTGCAATTACGGTGTTGCAGGCTCACAGTTATGGCATAACAGGCTCGTATTACAATGGTCATGCAGGTCCAACAGTCATACATGGCATGTGCAGCATCAGCAAGTCAATGTGGGCTCGAGGCACGTGGCATCCAAACTGTCCCTTTCGCTTGCCCTTTAGCCCTATAAATACCTTAATGAGCAATGCTTAAAGGGTTTGTTCGGTTCATTTTTGGTTGGTTGGTTGGACTATCTCTAGAGGTTCAAAAAAGCAAGCATCATAACATCGAGCACTGAGCATTGTAAGCTTTCTATTTGACACTACAAATAGTTAGCATCTTTAGCTGACATTTTGTTTTGTCTCCCTTTCTACCATTCTGGTTAGAATCCTTATATTATTAGCACCCAAGGCCATGTCCAAGTGCACAACATGTTTTTCTCTACACATCTTGATTACTCTCAGGATCTCTGCATTCCACCATGCTCTGCAATCGACTGTATCCACCTAGACAAAGAAAACTTGTAGTTTTAGAGTGGTGCATTTTTCTAATTGTACTTTACTTTGTTTCCTTTTTATTGTCATGTTTTGCACTATTTTTTTCTACTTTTTTTACTTTCAAGCATTACTTCGCGCTTTCATTCCTATTTTCAAATTATATGTTGCAAAAGGCTATATAGACGCCAATTAAGTGCATGTCTAATTGACCAGACCGTTCAGGGTGCCCCGTATCTGCACACACCCAGCATGGCCCTCCAGCAGGTATGGGGTTGAAACTGTTGCACCCACTGACCCCTCAATGTTTTCCAGCCACCAACGTTTTCGATCGCTACATTGTGTTACTAGAATCACACATCAAATCGAAAGGAAAATCCCAATTACATGCATTAGGTATAAGGGAAATGGTTACTCTCTGCTTGAGTTTGGAGAATGCATCTTAACAATCATTAGTCCATGTAAAGTAAGCATCTTTTTTGAAGAGCATGTAAAGAGGCATGCCTATTTTTGAAAATTCTTTAATGAACCATCTACAATACCCAACCTATCCTAAGAAGGATCGTAGAGTCTTTAGATTTTTTGAAGCTAGAAGTGTAGAGATTACTTTTACTTTTTCCTCATCCATTCTTATTTCTTCCTTAGAAATTACATGTCCTTAAACTACACCACCTATTACCATTATATGACTCTTTTTCCAACTTAATTTAAAATTTTTATCATTGCATCTATTCAAGACACATCCCAAGTGATTTAATGTTTGTTCATAAGTGTTCCCATATACCAAAAAAATCATCCATGAATACTTTTACATATTCTTCTATCATATTGAAGAAAACTAATATCATAGCTCTTTGGAAGGTAGTGGGGGCATTACAAAGACCAAAAGGCATCCTTCTATAGGTGAAGGTTCTAGATCAACAAGTAAAAGTTATTTTATGCTAATCTTCTAGTGCAATAGTTTATTGATTGTAACCACTAAACCCATACAATAAGCAATAATATTCATGTCCTTCTAGTCTCTCGAAAATTTGGTCTATATATGGTAAGGGAAAATGATCCTTTTTGGTATTTTGATTAAGTTTCCTATAATCTACATAGACTCTCCATTTCTCCTTCCTTTTAGGTACTACCATTATAGGGCTTATCCACTTGCTATCAACTATTGGCTAAATCATTCCTTCCTTCCACAACTTTGAGATTTTATCCTTAACAATTTTCTTTAAGGTTGGATTAATTCTTCTAGGGGAAATTCCAACTGGTTTAACATTGTCTTCTAGATAGATGTGATGTTGGCATCTATTCAGTGAAATTCCTTGATGAAGGTCTTCATAACTCCATGTAAATGCATTAAATTTTCTTTTTAAAACTTCTATTAATTTTGTTTCTTACTTACTAGAAAGTTGGAAATTTATTATTAAAGGTTTATTTTTGTTACGAAAAATGTACTTAAGATTGCTAGGTAATCCTTGAAGTTCCAAAGAATCATTACTTGGTGGTTGAATTGTTTCTCCCATACTCCTAGATCCCAAGTTCAAAATTTGGTCTAAAAGATCTTGTTGTTCATTTGTAGGATGATCTAGATTGATGATGTGGATATTGTATAGAGCATCCTAGCTTCTTTGATATCTTGGTTCAATCGATTCTCTTTTACATTATCAAATATATTAAGCATAAAGGTAAGGTTGGCAAAAGATAATTGGAGTTGCCCTAATCTACAATTAATTATTGCATCAACTCTTGCTAACCAGGATCTACCCAGTATGATGGAAAAACAATCTGGATCTTTTACCTCTAACACAATAAAATCAACTAGGTATTTTCCCTATTCAACCTCCATAATCAAATCCTCCACCACTCCCATGGGTTTAACAATTGAGCCATCAGCCAAGGATATTATCATATTAACTTTCCTTACATCCTTCAAGTCAAGTAACCTACCCATTTCAAGTGGCATAATATTAATACTAGCACATAGATCTAGTACAGCATTTTGAGTGTGCTTTTCATTAATTCTTCTTGGTATTGTTGGAACTCTTGGATATTAGTAGTTTGGGATTTCTTAACTTTTTATGAGTTGGGAAAAATTGCCAACCAAATAAACTTGCGTAGGAATTTTTTCTTTTATATTTTTGTCCATAATTCCGTCAAATATTTAGCATAAATAGGTGTATCCCTAGCAACTACTTTAATGGAATGTGGAAATATTACTCATTAAACATTTTTTCTCTATGTGCCTTAAGTATAAATTCTTCTTTCAACCGTTTAGGGAAAGGGGGTGAAATTGTTTTCCCAATCAAAGAGGAAGAGGTTGACAATTGTGCCCCTTTTTCTATTGGTTCTTTGCTTTCCTCCTTGTCCACTATATGTGGTTGATTTTCCTCTTACATCTCTTTTGCTTGGAAACTAACCTTCTTTATAGGTCTAGACTCACTACTTTTTCCACTCCTAGTGATGATAGAATGTAACTATTCCTTACCATTCCTTTATGATGTAGGATTTGGCTTAGGTTGGGTAGGTAATTCATTCTTTGTCAGGTCTTAGAATCATCTCCTTCTCCCACTCACGAATTTCTTACTCTCTTCAATAAAAGAAGTAAGGCTTTGAGTGAATCTATCCAAATGTTCACTAGTATGACTTTAAAAAGGTTTGAAATTATTTTGGGAAAACTGTGGTTGTTGGAATAGTGATCCTTGTTGGAATAAGGCTATTAGTTAACTCATTTATTGTTGAAAATCCTTTATGTATTCTTGTGCCTCCTAATGACAATAGGCTAATGCAAGACATCTAGTGCAATCCTGTTGTTAGCTCCCACAAAGATTACATAATTTAATTTGTACCATATGGTCTTGTTTCTTTATTAAGCGAGTTGATTCAACAATGTTTTTATTAAATCATTTAGTTTGTTGAGTCATTCCTTACATGATATTAGGCTTTTTTCATCTTTTACTTTGATCAAAAAATGAATGTATTGTTCTCTAACCATCTTCTAGTATGACATTCAATATTTTTCCACCACACACAAAGTTAACGTTTTGTCTACAATCTGGTAATAAGCCTTCTACAAAGATTTGGATAAGTTGATGGGATGGAAATCCATTGTTAGGGTTTTTTAAACACAATCCTTTGAACCTATCAAAAGTACTCTTATAATCTTCATCATCTTGTTACATGAAACTCATCAATTGTCTCCTTAATTATTATAGTCTATCATTGGAAAGGAATCTTTAAAGAAAGGTAGCCTTAAACTCATCCCATGAGTTGATCTATGTCCTAAGGATTTGTAGCAAAAAAATAAGCTTTTTCTTTTAAGGTTAATTTAAAGACAATCATTTTAGTCCTATCTCCACTTTTAGAGGATAACATCACAAGTGTGGTTTCAAATTCTCTTATATGAGTAATTAGATATTCATCATTAGTTCCCCTAAAGATAGGTAGTAAGTGAATATTATTTACTTCAACATCCATGGGAAAAAACCAATGGTCCTTGATATATAAATGATTACATATTTAAAGGATATAAATCATCCACCAGTAAGCACATTAAATATTCAAATTTCCATCACTTCAATATCTACCTCATACTTTTGACTATCACTCATAACTAAAATTATAAATCTTCACCTTAACTTCTAATCCCAAGTTTAAGAGTGGAAATTAAATGATTAAGTCAAATTTAAATCATGTAATACAAATACATATTATGAAGATTACAAGGGATACTTCACCTAATCTATGACAGTGCATTGTTGTTTCCATGATGTAGTACCCTTAACAGCCTAACAATGGACTCCAATGGTTTACATTTTTCACAAGGATCAATGAATAATCTCTTGGTAATTTATAAAAGAAAACATTTAAATATTGATTTCAACTTCACATGGGTTTCTCCTAGGTATTGCATCCCCGCTTTAAGGTATTAAGCTCTTCAATTTATACTAAAAGAGCTTCCATTACAAATGGGAAAATATCTACATTTAGATACATTGATATATATATTAGAGGATTTGATGAAGATTGATTAAATGGTATCAAACTATATTGTAGTGGTGATGTCCTTTGATAGCTAATTTGTATCACTCCCACACTATAAATCAATAACCTTATTTTATGATAAGGTACTTTCTTCTTTAGTCAGAGGATATGGATCTTCATTGCAATGGCTATAGAAATTGATATGAATTAGGTCTATTTGAGTCAACTGGTAATATGTATTGATGTTTATTTCTTTAGAATATATCAAAGTTCATGATTCCAATTGATACTTGATGAGTCGCGTTTTGGGTGACAATGATATCGTGTACGTGATATCGCAACCCAACCTACGATATCGCATACACAATATCGCGGCCTGTCTCCTCATCTATAAATAAGAGGTAGAAAAAAGAGTTAGGAATCATTAGGAAGTTAGTTAGTTTTGATTTTAGTTTTCATTTTCCCTCTCTCAACCCTTTTCCTCTTCGTGTATGCCCACAGTGTGGTGAATGTAATTGTACGGCATCCTTTATTCGAGTGTGACGTACTTGGACACGCACATGACCAAAAATAAAGAACAAGATTACTTCATCATTGCAGCATTCACTTAGTTTAATCATTTAATTAATTATTATTTACTACTTTCCTAATTAGTCCCTCTCACCCTTAAACTCATGTTAAAACACGAAATGAGTACGATTTGATTACAAGCATTTAAGTGTGACTACTTGGTAACCCGGTAGCATACCTAGGATCTGTGCTTGGTAATCCTAGTGGTAGTCATGCACAAAGTCCAAGATGTGTATGGATAATCAAGGAATGGATGCTCATCGCACTTAGGCTAGATTAGATTCCTTCTCACCCTTTCTCCCTTAGCTTAGATAATATTACTTTCCATTACCTTAAAGAGTAGCATTAGATTAGAAACCCATCATACACCTCACTCTTGACTAAACCATATGTGACAAAGCTAATACTAGTCTAGGTGGGAAGACAACAAACTACAACCTAAGGCTAACTGTCTAGATGCCACAACTAGTCCATCTACGGAGTTCAACCAAATCGTACGTGTAACTCTCGTATTCATATCGTTGAGTGTAGGGGTCCCTCGCCACTCATCATTAGCACCATTGTGGGGGATGATGCTAGTTATCTAGATTAGTTATATCATACAAGGTCGCTGTAAAGGACTTAACGATATATCTTTTAGAAAAAAATAATTATTAAAAGTCACATATAAATTCACACACAATTTCACAACCATGCCTTTCCTACAAGATTACAATAATGCCACACTTAGTGAGGAAGTTCATTGGAGAACCAACGAACTATTTGACAATGAAGATTAGTGTACACAACCTAAAGTGGGGGTTTCTTATAAGCATGAAAGAAAGAAATGTCATCCCAATGCATGAAAGCATAACTTACCCGATGACAATGAACCCCTACTGGCCACTACAAGATTAACGCAAATACAAGAGGCTGTTTGAATATCACGTAGGCATCGTAAAGAGAGCCGTCTACCCAGGCTTGATTTAAACAACTTTCCTAAATTCTCAGGAGGTTATGACTTAGATCTGCATCAACATTTACAAGCCTTCTATGATTCCTATACATGGAACAACATTGATAACGGTTGGCAAAAACTTAAGCTCTTTCCTATGATGCTCGTTGGCCAAGCAAAAGTATGGCACAAATCATTAAAACCAAATTCAATATGACATTGGTCAACAATGGTAAAAGTCTTTAACAAAAAATATCAAACCTACGTAAGAGTGTCAACCTTGAGGAAACAAATCCAAGAGTGGAAATAAGCAAAACATGAACCCCCGGACATGGCCTTAGAAAGATATTATGCACTATTAAACAACTGTCCAAGCCATGGGTTTTCCGAGGAAAGGCTAATCTACCATATCATTGATGGGCTGCATAATGAAACAAGAGAGACCTTAGGAATCTATGCCCAACGTCAACTATACGAACTACGAACCCATCAAGTCCAAGATCTTATTAAGTAGGTAGCAAAAGAAGAAGGAGAAATGGCTAGAAGGGAGAGTGTTGAAAAACATCAACGGGACCAAAATTTCAACTTAACAAACGTCCATGATCATAAAAAGGAGAAATCAACTTATCACAAGGAGAAAGAACCATCTTTGTCAATACAACAATCACTAGAAGAAGTCGAGGCAAAGATTAATAAGATGTTGGAATGGACGTATAAAAAGTGTGGAGAATACATCAATATCATTGGAGATAGAGTTTTGACAACCCAAGAATCAGGACAAAACATTAGACAATTAGAAAAAAGGGATAAGGAAAATAAGAGCTCAACTACCAATCATACGTATGAATGCAACATATGCCTATACGATCACCCCAAGGGCCAATGCCCAATATTGTTACATTTACATGAGCATTGGGGAAACATGTTACATCCAACGTTCATGCATAGATACTGTGTTTGATCACAATGGCAACAATCCCAGTCATGGGGGAGACCACCACTAAACTAGAGGCACCCTTCATATCATCTGAACCCAAACACATATCTTGTTCAACATCATGTTTCTCCAACTAGGTCAATGCACTTTATCTCACCATAGTACCATTCTCCTCAATACTATCAGCCCATACCTTTAACACAACCACCACCTTGTGCATCTTATACTCCTCCTAACTTTCAACATTCTCATTCTTCCCTCCTTCTACATTGCCACCAACTGTTCCTAAGGTGCCTACACCACAGCAACAACCCACAAACATTCCTTGTGCTACTACTTCCAACAATAGTGAGTGACCCCCTCAACATCAAAGGCGTCCCTTCTTTAGAAATGACCCTAGGAAGGGACAACATAATTCTGAGGCCACTGCATCATCCAACTCAACACAAGTCCAAACCTTTGATGCACCCTTACCTTTGAAGCCCATGCCTCATGTTACTTCAACAGGGCCACCAATTCATGCTCCAACAACAATACGGCCCAATGAACACAACCATGGAAGGAATCATCCCGATCCTTCCATACCATCTAATGGTCCCAAATATCATAGTGGGTCAACTCGTTATCTGGGAACTACATCATATATATTTCCCCACTATGCTTACTATAATCAAGTGTGTAAAACCCGATGGGGCAAGTATGATCGAGCTCCAATATTTTCAACATGCAAGGATCCTCATCTTCCATTTATTAATCCTTACCATACTCAAACATTTAGTTATGGGGGATACCACCCATTTTAATAACAAGCAAGATTAATAAATGTTTTTCATTTTTCTTTAATTTTACAACTTTTTGTTTTCCAGTTTTTCATTTTTCAACTTCATGTTCTATCTTTTTGTTTTTTGGTATTTTTTTTTCTTATAAGTAATCTCGTCTATGAATAAAACACTCATGTGGATCATTGGTTGAGCTGTGTTCTATGTTATCAAGTCTCAAGTGATCAATTATGTGGACAGTGAGCCCATTACACCCACTCATCCATTCTACAAATAAGAGGTTTTGCTCGAGGGTATAGTGATATTCTTGACATTCTTAAAACTTAAAAGTAATTTTGTGTTCATTGTACCTAGAATGAAGAAGGATGGACCAAGAGGGAATGATTAGGGTGTGACATCAAGGGGACTTGCAGATTCTCTTTGGTGACATCTGTGGTAGTTATCATAAAATGTGTTTGTACTAAGATCCTTGTAGATCTAACGAAAATTGGGAGTAAGAGTAATCAAAAAGGGCACTCAAAAATCCAATGCTATTCTAGGGAGTCCCATTGGAAAGACATGCACCCATGCCTGAAGGTTGGCAACTTCTCTAGATTTAGTATTCAAAAAGAAAGAAAAGAAAGAGAAAATAAAATGAAAAGAAAAGTGCCACAAAACAAAACAAAATCACTCCTCCCTTGAACAAAACGCCAAGTGATTATATGCCTTATTGTTGTGGTACTCTCATAGTTGTTCATCATGGGATGAAACAATGTGATGTCACTAATTAGAGGAACAGACTTGGTCCTGATCTTGGAATGATGGGTTAATGACATGCTAATCATGCTTTTCACACAGGATTCACTGTGCCCTGGGTCAGTAACCTCATGTCCCAATCTCTACGATCCCTTCTATACATCGTCTCATCTCACTGTTCATATAATTGTAGCTCGTGTCCTGTGTAACAAAAAATTCTTACCTCATTTCGGTGATATCTACATGTGTGTGTTTTCTGGAGTTAGTGTGGATTACATTTAACCCTTCTAGTGCCCATAGACACTTTAAGTGTGGTTACACAAGGGCATTATAGGTTGAAACCTACTTTGGGGAGGACCCACTTGTGTAATGTTTTGTAATCTTCACTTATGAAATAGCTCACACACACCATTTCTTACCCTCAACATAATTTTTCATAATGTTCTTTCCCTACTATTATCCCTCTAAATTTCAACGTTCCTATGTACCATTACATAGCCTTTTTCTCCCATCCGAGGTTTTATCGATAAAATCCACATCATAATAATTAATTATGCCTTTCTAAGTAATGGAATTACCCTAACAACCTTCAACATGTATTACATGTCCTAAGTTTTCAACATAGATTTCAAGAAAACCTTTAAAAATTCAATTTTTTCATTAGGCCTAAAACATCGATAGGCCATGGTATCATGTACACGATGTATCATATGCAATATCACATCCCTCTAGCAAGCGGCAACACCCCCCCCCCCCCCCCCCCCCCCCCCCCCCCCC
>MNCI01015474.1:189238-251069 GCA_015680685.1 Gnetum montanum
AATGGCTTATAAAGTTGTAAAGTTTTAGATTTTCATTGGAAATATGTAAAAAAATTAAGGGAATGGGATTAGCCAAGTTAATGACTAGAGAAAGTGAAGTATGTACACTTGACACCCATGAAGAGAATTGATATAAAGAAATTCTCAAATTTCTTAATACAAAGAAAATCCCAAATAATTTAATTGCAAGTTAAAAAAGAGCTTTCTTTAAAAGAGCATGAAGATTCGTTGTTAAAGATGATATATTATATAGAAAGGATTTTCAAGGGGTTTTATTAGAATGTGTTTGTAATGATCAAATTAGTTTCATTTTGGAACAATTTCATGATCATTTGAATTTATTTGATGAATCCCCTAAGTCAACTATGCAACATATACTCCGATACAAATATTACTAGCCTTCCATGTATCAAGACATTAGTTCAAAGATTCAAAAATGCTATAAATGTCAAATTCATGGGTCCAAAATTAAAAAGGCTAGAGCCCCTTTAAAGCCAGTAGTTGCAGATAGACCATTTCAGCAATGGGATTTCAATTTTATTGGTACATTGCTCCTTCAAGAGCTGGACACAAGTTTATTCTCACAGCTACCGATTATTTCACTAAATGGTCTAAAGCAAAGGCTCTAAGAGGAAGTTCAGCATCAGATGTGATTAAGTTTCTAGAAGACCACATTCTAAGTAGATTTGGTCTACCCGAAGTGTTAGTGTCAGACAATGGACCCGCTTTCAAATCTGAAGAGTTTATCAAATGGGCATCAGAAAAATCTATTTTTTTCTTTTCCTCATCAAACTATTATCCTCAAGGAAAATGCCTAGCAGAATCTACCAATAAAAATCTTATTGCTTATATCAAGAAATTGATGAATGGAAATCCAAGAAATTGGATTGATTATCTACAATCCACGTTATGGTCAGATTGAATTAGATTCAAGAGAGCTATTGGGACATCACCGTATAACTTAGTTTATGGTTTGCTAGCAAGAATTACAAAAAATATTGTAAGCTCAGCTTCTGAATTTGTACAAAGATATAGTGAAAAAATTGATAAAGATAGAAGTTTCATAACTTTGCTTATTAAAAGAGAAGCTGAAGTAGATAAAGCAAGAGATAATTTGTTATAAAATACCTCTCAAGTTAAAAGATGGTTTGATAGGAAAGCTTTGAAAAGAACTTTCAAAATAGGAGACCTTGTCCTATTATGGAATATGAAGAAACTGAATAAGTTTACCCCAACATGGATTGGTCCCTTTCAAATTACAAAACAATTGTCAAAGAATACTTACAAATTATCAACTTTGGATGGCATGGAATTGCAATATCCGTATAATGTTTTGCATATAAAACATTATTTAGGACAACTGCATACAGCTTAAAGATATCATTACACAAAGTAATATATGTATATACTATTAGGTATAATATTACTAGGAATATAATATTAATTATTATGTTTAATTATGCTATTGATATATAATTAGATAAGTAGATAGTATATTATAATAGTAAATTTATTTCGGATAAATTTATTTCAATTAGAAAATAGTTTTCCTTCAAGTGAGACAAGTGGAAACCTTCAAGTGAAACAAGTGAAATTCTACAAGTGTGACAAGTGGAGAGCTAATTTGAAAGAGGAGATGGAGTTTGGGAGAGCAATGAGAAAGCCTTTTATTCCATATGTGATGGGATGTTGCCCTGAACATGTGTTGAAGACTTACCTAAAAGCTAGATCATGTGGAGCTCTGAAAGAGTGTCCTTTCATGGCTTGGTTGTCTGATGAATTTTCTTTTCTCACAAGAGGTTTGGAGATAGAGTCCAATGTTTGGGGTTAATACCAAGATTGCACCAAAGAAGAAGAGAAAAGTGAAGAGCAACCAACCAATGAAGTGTCATCATGGGCATGGGAAGAAGCATTCATATCCCAAGAGAAAAATAAAGGACCCAATGAGGAAGAACAAAAGAGTACATCTGAAAAAGAGAATGAAAAGAGTGTTCAAGAAAAAGTTCCATTAGATCAAGTTGAGAGCTCTACCAAGCCAGAGAACAACAAAACAACCTTTATCACATCAGAAATTTCTTATAAAACAGGTAGAGAGATGAGGATTCCTACTAGAGTAACCCTCACAATTTAGTTTCCATCTTAAGAATAGTCCATGAAGGACAAGCTAATGTATAGTTTATTGTTGTTTTTTTTAGGAATGGGGTTTTTATACCATCAAACCTTATGTTTGATGGAATTTTTCCTCAAAAAAGATTTCTGTTCAGCTATAAAAATTCAATGAAAGTTTCAGTATGTTTCAATTTTGAAATGAGGCTGCATAAGTTTCTTAAGCCTTTCTAAGGGGGCAGAAATGTTGGTACATTTGGCCATTTCATGGAATAGGTGAACTATCATATCCAAAATTGGAATAACGAGTGTTTGAGAATTTAAAAGTAAACATATAGCTTAAAAGTTATGGGTTGATGAGTGTTTTGGAGAAGTTATTCTTTGTTAAATAAAATGCTATTGAGGCCTTCTTGGGATATGAAATTAAAGTGTCAAATTATTCCTTTAGCCAACCAGAATTATATTATTCACTCAAGCAAGCAAGAGGAGAGCAACCAATTTCTTTGTATCATACTGAGGGTTTGAGTAACGACAATAATGTAGGATGATTTCGTTCATAGAGCAGGTGACTCCGAAGCAAACAAACATATTTTACAAAAGGAAACCCTGCTTGAATTCAAAGTGGAAAGAAATGATCGGCAATGGAATACTTAACGTTGCTGATTCTCAGAATGGGGTTGATACAGAAAATAGTAGTTCTGCCACTTATCATTCTAATTCCGTTAGGCTTTACCAGCAAACTACAAAAAAAAAACTAAAATCCAACGTCATTTCTCAATAGATCTCAAGAACACAGTAATGGCTACAGTAAAGTAGATTTGCAAGCAAGATGGTAGCGGCTTTAATTCAAATGAGGAAATCGTTGGGGGAGTGCAGGAAACCCATTCCAAAGCTGAAGTTTCTTGCTGAAATTTATTTTTATTAATGTCGGCAGACTACAATTAGTATCTCAAAAATTTGTGTCTACTGAACATCTATTTTCTGAAATCCATAGAGAAAGGGTATGTGCATGGTTTTGAGGTGCTACCACTAGAGCTGCTGTTTGGAAATTTGGTGTTACAGTGGCCATGTACGTCAAAGCATCAATGTTGTACTCAACCACATGTTGCTCGACCTTGCCCAATTCAAGCAAATGAAATAAGTGCAGATTCTCATGAAAGGAATATGAACACAGAGCCATATCCATCCTCGCTACATTCTGACTTGGATACTAAAATCTAAAATGATGCAAAAGCACCACTCACAACCAAAATCAGAATTTCCTTCTGACTAAAATTAGAATCACACTCTCGTTATTCTACAACAATCTACGCCAACAAGACCATCTCATCGACGCACTGTGCAAGCAGTTGAAACCAATGGTGTTCATAGGAGACACATGCATATTACGTGAGGGTGATCTGATAATCCAGGGCCACCTATACAGCACAACGACCAATGGCAGATGCACCAGCTTCTTCGACCGTACCTCGCTTAAGTAAGGTGACTTCTGCCGTGTGGAGCCACTTGCTTGGGTCTTGGATCCACACGCAGGGGCCAATCTGGTGACACCACCGTGCACCGTCGCGAAAATGATGTGCCTGCGCACCTTGCTTGAAAATGGTGGCCATAAGCACCAGTAACCACCGGAAAGGTCCATGTTATTGATCTATTCTTGTTTGCCACTTTCTTGGATATTTTTGTAACAGACATATTTTACATACGGCAAGCAAGAAATTCAGATTCAAGACATCGACATGAGATAGATTACAGAAACAAGAAGAGGTCAAGGTCAGTGTTGTATGTTAACTCCGGCAGCATGGCTATGTCCAAAAAATCGTGATTGCAAGAGTCAGCACTAGGAATGGGTTAGAACATGTGTCCATTTCTACAGGTTTCACACAGAGGCAAGAAAGGAAAGAAACGAACCAGCTGATTACTCCCATCGTTCTTGCAACTGTTACTTATTATCCATGCAGCAACTTACCAGTACGTGGGTTCAAAGGAAAAAAGCAAAAAACATATATATAATAAATAAATTAATAATAATAAAGTATAGGGAAGATGAAGATGATTTATTTTTCAACCTTATTGAATCCAAGGACCATACAGCCACTTTCACCTAGATTTACCTTATTACTACCACCTATTTATAAAATTACTAAAGCATCGGTGGTTAATAATATTTAACAAACTAATTAAAAAAATAATAACAATTGAATGAAGCTCCTATAGTATGAAGACCTTAGCTTTAATTTTTAATTTGTAAAATGTGTAAAGACACATGCCAATGTTAGCATGATTTTCTCCAAAACTTTATGTATAAGTTACAACTTCCTAACTTATTGGGCAAGTAATCTTCTAACTTGTTGGGCAAGTAAGATTTCCTAACTTGTTGGGCAAGTTATAACTTCCTTACTTGGGAGAGAAGCTAGCTAAGATATTTTGAATATGTAACTACCTTTTGAACCCTGTAAAAAGGCTTCAGGGGTTAGAAGAAAAAGGGGGGTCCCACTTAACACACACTTTGGAAGACTACTAGCTCTCACTTGGAGACATACTTTGGATCTGGGAAGAGCATTGTAAAGAAGAAAGTGTGAAAGATTGCTTGTAAGATTACTGGCTAAAGAAAAGAATGCAACCTCTTTTTCATAGTCCTATGAGTTATGTTTTATTTTTATTTTTTTTAAATTGTTTAGCTAGTGGTTTAGATAGTATCATGTTTGGCAAGTAATTTTGGTATTTTAGATTGCTCTTATTGTTCTTGTTGCATGATAGAAAATTTCTATTAAAATTTTTCCATAGAAACGCTTGTGTTTAAAAGCCTTAAGATCATTTTACTAGTAAATTTTATTATTGTGCAATGTATAAGAAATGCTATTGAGATTGTTGTAAGAGAGCCTCCTCATGTAGTCAAGTCGTTAAACGATTCTATAGTCAAGAGGGTTCAAAAAATCTTTCGTATTTTGATAGAACCAGAATAGCTTCTTTTATCTTTAAAGTGAATTTCTGTGGTATTTCAATCAGAAATTGTCAAGTCTTTTGAAGGTTCTATTGAATGCAATTGTTGACATCCATTATCTAGCCAAAATGGAGTCTCGTGCGTGGTAGTTTACGTAGCAATTTTTTGGTAGCATAGTAGGATTGTCTTGAAGAAATTGCTTATTTGAGCCTTGAAAGTTTGAACAATTCATAGTTATTGAATTTTGGATAACTTTTTTGCGAAGTGTTTACTTGTATCATTTTATCTTGTTTAACCATTTGAGGTCTTAACACAAATATGCTTTCTTTTCTGTCTATTTCCATTGAATCTTGCTCTATTTCTAGTTTTCTTGTGGAACTATCTCTTTCTCTGGGGAAAATTAGAAGTAGATTCGTGGATTTGTGCTCAAATTTTTTTACAAAATTTTATTTGTTACAAGTAGGTATTATAAGGATCGTGTAGACTAGGCAATTGAACAAAATAGGAACTCTCAACAACTCATAGTACTTGGCAAAGTTGGCTGAATCTCTTTATGATAAGTCATTTGTAGTTTACACACAACGTAATCATTTCATTTTTCACAACTACACACTACAATAGCACACACACATACTCACATTAACTACTGAGTCTATTTGGAGGTATCTGGGCTTTGATGTTGCTAGAGACCAGCAAGCACCTAAATCTTGTTCGAGAACACTCGTTGGTAGTCTGCGTCCCAAACGGTCGCCAACATTTGCAAATCCTAGGAGAGTCAAAATAAGAGTAAGATCTTTTATCCCATATGTCATGTGGGGTAACCTATAATTTTCCTTGTATGACATGGCTCTCCAATCAATTTTTTTTACACTAATGGGTGGAAAATCAATTCATGTTCAATATTAAATTAATTTCCTAGAATCTTTTGATCTCTCCCAAAGAAAAAATATCAATGAAGAAAGCCTAAATTATCTTTTAAATTATGAAAATGTGTTAGTTAGCTAGCCTGAATACAATACAAAAAATAAGCCAAAATAATAATAGAATTCCAAGGAAGATGAAAATTCCAAGGAACCTAAGGAAGGACAAGGCTAGTGTAATGGAATGCAAGCTACGGTACCTACTCAGGTGACAACTAAGCTTGAGTACAATGAAGTCTCAAAAAAAAAGGTTATAATTATTGTACAATGTTGCACAAATAATTAGCTTAGCTTTAATAATTTTATTTTAAAGTTTTAGGAAAGCAATGTTTTCATCCCTAATAAGCCTTAAGCTACAAGGGTTTTTTCCTACAAAAATATCTAAGTTTTTCTCATCTATATATGAACATAAATGTTGTAAGTAGGTTGTTTTGTTTGAGAAAATTGTTAGTGCAAAAATTCACCATTGTCATGGAACAACCATAAATTATGATGACAAACTTGATTCTTCTTGCCCTACAAGTAAAAGAAAGTAAGACCTAGATAGAAGCAAAGTACTAAAAAGAAATGTTTCCAAAAATGTTAAATGTGAAATTTATTTTAGTTCAAACCCTCTTTTCAAGAATGTAACTCATTAATAGAGAAGAGGTTAAGTTCCACTTTTCAAATTGGATCTTATTGCAAGAACAAGCTAGGGTTTAATTTATTAAGCTAGTGGTAAGACAAGTACTAGGTGAGGGAGTTTTAGAAAAATTCTTAATGGAGATATGAAGTAGTTTTAGAATAATCAAGTAAGCCCTCCTAAAGTTCTCAATTTGTTATTAACAAAACTAAAGAGTTAGTTTTTCGAATTAAGTCAGG
This sequence comes from Gnetum montanum, assembly GCA_015680685.1. Classification (NCBI taxonomy): domain Eukaryota; kingdom Viridiplantae; phylum Streptophyta; class Gnetopsida; order Gnetales; family Gnetaceae; genus Gnetum; species Gnetum montanum. Next base: position 196,067 of record MNCI01015474.1, read on the forward strand.
CACTACATGAAATGACCAAGGTAGACATCAAGAAATAGAGCTCATTAGCGCAAATTAATATTTTCCTTACTATAAATTATGTCGAGCTAGTGAAAAATGAAATCATAGAGCTCATGAATTAGTTTCTTTGTAATGGACATTGGTACAAATAGTTGAGTGATAATGCAAATCCATGCCTGAAAGAAAGAGAACTTAGTGTGAAGTTGATAAAGGGGTTAGCAACATCAGCAAGATAGGAAGTAATTTTAGTTTAAATAGCTTAACCAAATTGGCTCTACCAAAGTAGAAGAGATTCATAAAACTGATGAGTTGCTCTACAAAGAATGTCATAATCAGTTTTGCAACATAAGTGCAATGATGTAGTTAGTAGAGCTATGTTTGATTTTCATAACTTAACTCAAAGAAAAACTCTCCCACATCAACTTGATAGTATAGAGTACTATTTGGAGAACATTTAGTTTTACCATGTCAACTTCAATAACATGGCAAAAACATGTAGAATATAAAAAGTGTTTCCACAAAAGAAGATTCTTAGTGCTTTAAAGTGATTCTTATAAAAAGCTCTACCATGTAGGCTCTCCAGTTAACACGTAGAACTGAAAAAGGATCTATGAGTAAACTCTAAATTAGTTCTAAGAGCCACATCAAGAAAACACAACTTGTATTGCCATGTAAGAAGTAAAAGTAGCTCTACAACCACATCACAAAAATAGATTATGAGAAACTTAAACTGAAACTAGCTCTACAAGTCATTCAACTTTGGCCTTTGCCAAGTTAGCCTCTTTCAAAAAAAAGCATTAATACCACTATAAAAATTCTCTAATTAAGTTATGTAGGCCTTGAATTTTGGGGCCAAAGTTACATTCCACGACATTATTCTACAAGTCCTATCAACACTAGGAGGAAATTTGTGAAATGAAAATCATAGCATTATTCTAGTTCCCATTAAAAAAACTCATTGAGTAGTGCCAAATTTATCAAGTTAAAAAAATGATTCTACAAAGAATCATATGCCATGATGGTAGATTCCATGTTAGCCTCATCCACATCATCCATGCCACATCAGTAGAATAACAAAGAGTTGATTGGTAGATGCAATTTTATGCTCTTTAAACAGAAACTACCATGTCTGCTCCACCACATAAGACTCTATCACGTTAACTATTATGAAGGTCTAGTTCACAAAACTAAAAAAAGGTTACATGAAATGAATCTACAAATAATAAGCTTATCCTCTATGGCAACACTCTCACTTCCACCACATAAGCTGCTTAGTAAGATGGATGCGTGGAATCAAAGTCTATCTTTACAAAGAAAGGTTAAAATTATTCTAAGAAATACATCATCATTTAGCCATGTTAGCACATAGAGTAAAATTGTAAAGGTATGTATTGGCTTTACAAAGGTTCCAATTTTTACTCTACCAAGTTAGCTTTGAAGGAAAGAGCACTGATCATTAAACCAAGATTCAGCTTCACTCAGAAGTCTTACTCCACGTCACTGTTAGAAAAAGGGCATTATTCATAAGGCAAAAATGCCACTCTATGCAATAGCTATGAAATGGGCTATATCACGTCAAAACCTGCCACATCATCATTTACCAAATCAAATTTATAAAGCCAATTTTGCAAAGCTAAGTTTCTATAGTACAAGCATATTTCATGTCATCATATGACACATCAACATATTCTATGTCAACTTCTAGAGTGGCCTGGTTCATAGAACCAAAAAGTGGTTCTATGAAATAGCTCTATGGATGATAAACTTATACTTTGTAGCTATATTTCCACCTCTACCACATAAGCTAAATTGTAAGATAAATCTATAGAACTAAAATGAAGCTTTACAAAGAAAGGTTAAAACTGTTCTAACAAGCTACATCATCATCCAACCATGATAGCCTAAATAAGAAAGCTCATAGAATCAAGAAGCGTTAAGCTTCTCATAGACTTAAAAAAATGATTATATTAAATAGCTCTACAAAACATCTCTATAAAAATATTTCTTTGTAGTCCTACCACATTGAATCAAAGAAGGACTATAGAATTTTAAAGCACCTATATTAATAACCTTGACCACATAATCTTTCTAGTTAGCACGTGCTTGTAGAGCCAAAATATGAATTTACTAAGCAAAGTCAAGTTATTCTACAAGCCACATAAGCTGAGCATATCCTCTCCATTATGTCAAAATGAATTACATCATCAAGAAGAAACATGTAAAATTTTAAAAGGATTCTATAATAAACTCATCCTCTCACTCTTCCACATTAGCTTCATAATAGGTAAGCTATTAAACATGGAAGATTCTTAGAACCAATTCTAGCTATATGAAAATTCCAATCTTGGTTCTTCCATGTCAACTTCTTTGTAGAGCAAGTTTAAAGACTAGAAAAGCTACTCTATGAATAAGCTCTAAATTAATTTTATAAATCCAACTCTAAGAACAATGACACCATAAGTTGATAATAGAATTTTAAATTTTTTAAGCCTTAAATAAGGTAGCTCAACAAAAATAAAAGCTAAGATAAATTTTAAGTACTGAATCGTACAATCTTTTTTTATAGAGAAAATTAAAGAACAGAGCTTTAGGTATTAATAAGTGAGATTCAAGAAAATATTAAACATAAAGCTATTAGCAAACAAAGCTTTGAATTGAGATAGAAGTTAGAATTGAGTAAAGCCATCATTAAAGCAATGAAAAATATTTTTGAAATCTCTAATGTCTGTATTCAAGCAATCATATACCACAAGAAGACAGATGAGGCACCACAAAGGTTCCAAGATGTGGATACCTATGTTTTCTTTGAATATCTTCAAAAATTTCACTTGAATATCTATTAGCTCCAACATGGATCAACATTGCCCAGCTTGCGTTGAATGTGGAGGAGAGTGACCTTTTCAATTTTGATGAAGATCATGAATTGGTGGAAAAGATATGGCTAAAAGTGGTTGAAACAATGGAGGATTGATGAGAAATATATGAAAAAACAAATCTCCACAAACTAGGTTTCAAACCAAGAGAAAACATTATTAGGGATGTTCTAAACTAGCTAATTACAAAAACTATATATGAGAAGGATAGGCTCCATTTTAGAAGAAATATAAAGTAATATATTAACATCAACACTACAAAGGCCTACGAACTCTATGACCTCATAGAGCCATACATCATAGAGGTAGAGGCTCACCAATACAATGAAGATGTACTCAACTAGAAATTTTGGGCTTATCTTGAGACTAGAAAAAGTATCAAGCTACCTCCAACTAATTTGGTAAAAGCTTGGGGATACCAGAATGCCATATCAAAAGCTTTAGAACTTAGGTTTTCACATAGAATTCTTGTTTCAGCATTAAATTTTTATTTTGGTTGTGAGATAAATTTAGTTCTAGATTTCCATGTTTGGACCTAGGTAGCTCCAAAGAAAAAAAATCTATCTTTTCAGTGCAGTACATGAATGATGTATTATAGGATATCTTGGCTGAAATTCACAAGTAGAGAGCCTAGTTAATCTTAAGTTCTTTTTTTATGGATTATTTATTGAGTGAAGTTCCAAAACTAGACAAGCAACACTGATTTTTGTTAGTTATGCTTCACAGAGAAGAACACACCTTGAGGACCCCTACTATGAATTTTTCCCTGTCATTTATCAAAGGAGCTACTTCAACCCTCAAAATTTTGAATTATTTATGAACTTTGTCTATCCTTTCCTAATTAAGTTCAATTTAGAAGTTTTTTCCAACAAGAGTTAATCAACATGTCATTAATGAAATATAGGAAAACTTCCATGGAGTAGTTTTCTTGCACATCAAATACACCCAAATCCTGATGGTTGGTTTTGAATGAAAAGCTTTTAAGTTTCTTAGAATTGTGGCCCTTTATCTAGTAGTGTTTGAGGTTGAAAGGCAAATGGGGAAAACATATAAGCCCAAAAGAAGCTATGGCTGATGAAAGATTTCTACTTAGTGGAATAGAAAATGCAAGGGTAAGAAAAGCCAAAAAAGATAACTTGAACAAAATAAAGATAGAATTATAGTAGCAAAGGCTATAGGAGGAGTAAAAATTACAAGATTAGCAGAGACTATAGGAGCAAATATAGTAGCAACAATAATTAGAAAAGCAGAAATCATAACACAACAATAAGAAAAGGAAGGGGAAAGCTCCTCATCATCCCTACTGATCTTAAGCCTTCCATCAAGCTATTTGATGAAGGCAGTAGTAAGAGCTATCAAAATAAGAAAAAAAATGAAAGTAAAATCATCTTAAGTCAAAAGCTCTCAACAAAACCAGAAATAGAGGCTAGCATAATTTTCAATACAAGCAGGATGATTTGTAGACTAGAAAACAAAAGTTTTCAGTGTCACATAAGGACATGTAAAAAATAATACCCACTTTGATCAAATACATGGACCAAATAGTAGATAATCAAATACCCAAGTTGAAAGAATTTCTTTTGAAAATGAACAAGAGATGTCAAAATTACAAGAAGAAGTTAGAGGGCTAAAGGAAAAAAAATGAATAGCTCAAGGCAATAATAATTATCAAGGAATCTTTTCTTGAGAATAAAGAACAATAAAATTTACAATTAGAGGGAAATTTAACTTATACAAACGTAGAGTTAGAACAAGAAAAGAAAGACAAAGCTGCAAATTATTCTCATCTTACTCTACCAAGTTTCAAGGAGATCATAAATAAGATGAACTATAGTATAAAATGGATGGAAGAGATAAATGAAGAAGTCTTAAAAATTAAGGAAAGACAAGTCATGTTTACATAGATGGAAATAAGAATTCAAGAGCTATACGAGCTAGCCACAACTAAAAGAGTACAACTGCCACAGTACAAGCATGTTTTCCTTGATTCAATGAAGATTCCAATTACAGCGATCATGTGAGAAACAACTAAATAGAAGATAGAGGTTGGAAAATCTTGTTCTAGTGTAGGAGTTGTAATAGTTGAAATTAACAATTCAATAAGAAAGTCTCACTTAGGAAAAGAAATTGCTGAAGAGGTTATCAAGAAGCTTGATGGCACTAAGCCAAATTCAATGAATCTAGCCGTTAGTGTTCTTATTAATCATGGGAAGCTATCTCCACAATTATCAAAAAAAGAGCTTCAAATTTGGAGAATGGAAGAGATTTATCAAGAAACTGAGAATTTAGCCAATGGGCTACAATTATACGAATAGAGTATGAGGGTTACACCCTCATACTATTGCATAACTGTTGTAACTAGTTAAGGTAACTATAAAAGCCTAGAGCAAATTAGAATCAAGGGGGAGGACATTTTAGAGAAAAGAAAAAGAAAAAGATTGTAAATATTATTTTTAATGGTATTTTAAAATAGGTTCCACTATCTCTTTTGGATTTTTTTTCTTAGCTAATATTTCTATTTGAATAGTTTTTTCTATTACATCTAGTTTAATATGGAATAGCTATATATGAGTGATCATTAGTTTTTGGGACAAGATATGTTCTTTATGAGCTGAGGTTTAGTTTATTTTTGATAATTTGATTTAATGAAGTAGCTTTTTGATTTAATCAGTTTAGCATAGAAATATTATTATCTCCACATAATTTTGGGATTTATGAGTAAATTATTTTCCTTAGATTTCTACTTTGTCTAGAAAATATTTTGTGAATTTGCTTTGGGAAGTTAGCTAACATATAGTTCAAAATTGGAGATTAAAATTTTTTTAACAAAACCTTTCATTTATATAGATGTGTGGCATGTTATACTTAAGACTAGATTTTTTAGAAAAGTTATTCAATTTCATTAAATCAACTAAGGGACAACTGAAGGAGGTAGCTTTAGTTATACTTAAGATAAAAATATTGTACATCTTAATTATCTTATTAGATTAATGATAAGAAAATTCTACCAATTTTAAACATACTCAATCACATTAGCTCATTTCACCATTTGTAGGCATCCATGCCCTAGTGGAACTGGTAACTAGTAACCATATCAAACAAGTTTATTAAAAGTTATTTCTTGTGAAAAAGTGTTTCTTGATTTTGTCACAATAGTGGCATCATAGCAAGTCTTAAGTGGAGAGGAACACACTTCACCTTGTTGCTCACAAGACAACCATGGACCATCACACTTGATGGCTAAGGCTTATGAGAAGTATAAAAAAAAAGTTCTAAGATCACCTAGTGATTATGAATCATCATTCTTCAACCTCACATATTCTTCATTCACTTGACCATGATAATAACATGATGAGTTAGCATAAATCCCATTCTTAATAATCCAACATGACTAATAAAACTAGTATCTTGAAAAAGATTGGGAAGAATCATAAAATTATTGAAAGATATCATATAAAGAAGATTTCATATAATAATAAGAAATAATGTGGTATAAGCCGAATAATGGAAAATATTATACTTGTTTTATCTTCGAATGATGTTATGATGATTCAATGCCTAGCCATCCAAAAGATCATAATGATTATTAAAAGCAAAGATAACATGTACATGTAGATCAAACCATTATGCTTAGGCAAAAAATAATGATAGATTAAAATTATATGAAAATAAGATGGAAATGCAAAGAAAACATGCAAATGCAATTATATACAAATGAAATGTGTGAAAAATGAGAATAAATCATGCAACTAAAAATCTACCAAGTGTTCATGAGGAGTACCTAAGTAGAAATGCTTTAAATGAAATGCATTAAAATTTCTATAAAGTTTTTTTCCTTGCAAATCTATAACTTTGTATAGATTGGAGGCAATGGCATCTATAACTTAATATGAACCTAACCACATAGGAGAGAAATTATTTTAATGACTTGTTTCACTAGAGGTTCTTTCTCTTTTATGGACTAAATTACCTACCTTAAAAACTTTAGCTTAATGTTCCTTATTAAGTCATATTTTAATAATTTTTTAATGATTAAATAGAATTTTAACTACTTTAACCATTTTAAGCTCTAAATTTCAAATTTCATATGTGCTTGAAATTAAATATTCATTAGTAGGTAAATAATCTAAGAAAAACTTATATGTTGGAATTTGTAGATTTCTAGGTAAAATTGGTTCTTGTCCATATACTAGATCATATGGTGTAGTTTTTATTAACTCTTTGTATTAAATTTCATCTGCCCATTTTAATTGGTCATGCCATATACAAGGATTTTGGGTTATCATCTTCTTAATTCCGTCTAATATAAGTTTATTGGATTACTCTACTAAACCATTACCTTGGAGGCAATACTCAGTTATAGCTTTGAAAATAATATTATGTTTCCTAGCCCAATTCATAAACTCTATGAATATGAAGATGGATCTATTATAAACTACTAAAGTGTAAGGGATATTCATATCTAGAAATTATATGATTTTCTAAAAATTGAATAATTTCACAAGATGTTGCAGTTTTAGTTACTTTCTCTTCTAGCCAATGTATGTAATAATTAGTTGTTGTTAAGATAAAATTATGTTGAGCTTGATAATGGATTAATCACTTCTATAAAATCTAACATTCATTATGCGAATGGTCTACATTCTATTATAGCTCATAAAGGAGTTGAAATTTTAGAATCTTTCCCTTTAAACATTTGACATTGCACATAAGTTTTAACTAAGTTGTAATTATCATTAATCATAGTGGGATAGTAGTAACCTACTTTCATGATTTTGTGGATTAATGAAGGATATCCTATACGTCCTTCCTCATGTAGTTACTTTAAAGTATCATTATCTTATTTTTTGTCTAAACATTTAAGATATATTCCTTGAAAATTTTTCTAAATATCTCACCACTAATTAAAGTAAACTTAGAATATTTTGATAAAAAAATCTTTCTTTTATATTTAGGTAAGTATGAAGTATAGTGATGTAAGGTTAAATAAAACTTAATATCTCCATACCATGGATCATGTAATTAGTTAGGAATAAACAGATATCATTCTCCTCATCAATAGATAGTATGTGAGGTGGTATTGATTCTATCTCTTTAGGGATATCACAATTTTGTAAAGTTAAGGCTTTGGATATTAGCTTGGCAAGACAAGTTCCTCTACCTAACTTGGATACTTTCCATTCAATATCAAACTCTTGTATTTTCATAACCCATTTAGGATTCTTTTCACTAGGATGTTGTAATTTGGCTAATGCAATGGTGGCTAAATCAAGAAAAATAGTGAAAACTTTTAAGTTTAATAAATAGTAGTGAAATTTCTTTAGACCTTTAATCATAGTATATAATTATTTTTCTATAGATACATATTTTAATTTTGCATCCTTTAAAGGTGTAGACATGAAAGCTATAGATATTTCACCTTGATTAATGATATCTTGGATTAAGATAGCGGTGGTAAAAATATCACTAGAAAGAGTATCTAAAAGGAAATTATTTTCGTACCAAGGAGAAGCTAAGATAGGAGCATCTATAATGGCTTCTTTAATTTCAAAAACAATGTTTTTTTCTTTCTTCTATCCAATTCATATTACCATCTTTCTTAAGAATCTCATTTAATTGTTTAATTAATTAAGCATACCTAGAGATAAATCATCTAATGAAATTAATTTTTCCACAGAAATCCCTTAAATTAGATTTAGATAAAGGATAAAGTACCTCTAAAATATCATTTACTTACTCAAGATCAATCATAATTCCTTCTTTAGCCACTACATAACTAAGAAATTTACCACTTTGAACACCAAATATAGGTTTGTTGGCATTCATAGTCACACAAAATTGTCTATACCTTATGAAAATATTTCTAAAATCTTTAAGATGTGTACCCTAATCTTTAGAGAAAAAGGTTAGATCATCTAAACAAATGATAATACATTTCTTTATTGACCATTCAAAAGTTTTATCCATAGCTCTTTGAAATGAAAAACCAATGTTTATAAGATCAAACGACATCTTAGAGAATTGAAAAAATCCCCATTTTATTAGAAAGATATTCTTATATTAATCCTTCTTACTTACTAAAAATTGATTATATCCTAAATAGCCATCTAAAAAGGAATATATTTTTGTACAATTCATGATTTGCAAAAGCTCTTTCATAAGAGAAAGTGGATAATTATCCTTAATATAAGAGGTATTAAGGTTACAAAAATGAATGCATAGTTATAATCCACCTATTTATTTTCTAACTAGCTCTAAATTTGATATCCAACTCAAGTATCTCATAGGATAAATAATTTTAGATTCTAAAATTTTATCTATTTCTTCCTTCATCAAAGTTTTAATTTTAGGGTTTACTAGCCTAAGTTTTTATCTAAAGATTCTTATTTTGGACTTAATAGATCTAATATACATCATCATCAGAAGAGTAAAAGTTTTAAGATCCTCATAAGTCCAAGCTAACACATCATCAAATTCATGTACAAATCAATCAAGGTTTTTTTTTTTCCATCTACATGTAAGTGAGCTCCTACCTTAATAGAATGGTATTACCCTTTCTTTTGAATTTAAATCATTTCTATTTTAGCTAGAGTTTACCGGTGAATATTTTTAGATATTTTTTTAGACTTGGTATGTAACTCATCAAGAAAATCCTCTTTAGTTTCTATTTTAGAAGAGATTTCATTTAAAAATATGACATATCTTAATATATATTTTTCATTAATTTGAGAAACTTTAAAACATTGATCACTAAATTTACCTTCAAAAGATAGAAATTCAAAAATATGATGACCATTATCAAAAAAATTAGAAAGAAATGATGTTATCTGGAAGAGGATAAGCCTTAACCTTTTCAAAAATAATTTTTAGAATCCTAAGCATTGTGTCGAAATGGGACATCTAAAGTAGTGGTCATTTGAGCTAATGCATCAAGAACATAATTTTCTTCCTTATGAACATGTTCAATGGATATGTAATCAAAGTACTTGAAAAGTCTGAGTATGAAAGCTCTATATGCTTTCATGGTATAATCCTTATCATTAAAAATTTCATTAACTTGATTTGCTATTGAGAGTTACTATAAATCTTGAGTTTGGATATGTCATAAGGATGAGCTTACTTGATCCCATGTATAAGCACTTTGTACTCAACCATGTTGTTGGTCATTGGTTGTGTAAAATTGATGGCTTTAAGGTTAGGAGCTTCACTAAGAGGTATAAGCATTATTTTGGCTCCACATCCTTTCTTTGAAGAGGCATCATCCACTCTTAATATCTAAGTGTTAGTAAAATCTAAAAAATTGATCCTTTGATTGATATAACAAACCATCATCAAAATTTAGCTCATCTTCTAATGTTTCAATGATTAAAATTTTATTTATATCTTTCTCTATTCCCAATGGTGAAGGGTCACCAAAAAGGAAATTTTTTCCATTATGTTGATGATAAGGTAAGGTATCTTCATAAATTTTCTCAAATTCTCTAAAATTTTAGTAATGTTGGATGGAATATGTATGAGTACAAGGACTTATTTCTAGCATTTTACTAGCATTATCATTTATAACATATTCCCAAGTCCAACTTCAGTAACTCCAATAGAAAGATTGGTATTTTTATTTTTCAAGGGATTGATTTTGTTGATTAAAAGTCATTACCACATATTTATAACAATGTATTCATGTTTTTCTTTTATAGGAATTAATAGTTCTAAAAAATCTAATCTAAATAAGCCCTAAAATTGGGGTTTAAACATCTATGATAAAAGCATACCATAAGTGGATTGCATATCTACTACTAGAAAATTCATATAACATATGAAATTAGGGTATTATTTTAGTTTCACTTTCATTCTTTTAATGATCCCACCATAGGTATGTTAGATCCATCAAGTTGTATAATACTTCTTACTTGATCTATGCCTCCAACATTTTACACATTTATAATGACATGACACTAATAGTTATGCCAAAATCCATTTTCTTACCTAAAATGATCAACCATACCATAATTGGGTTGCATATCTACTACTAGAATATTTATATAACATGTGAAAATAGAGGATTGTTTTAGTTGCACTTTCACTCCTTTTAATGAACCCACAACAAGGATGTTAGATCCATCAAGTGGTATAACACTTCTCACCTATGAAATCATCTATGCCCAAAACATTTTACACACTTATAATGGCATGACATGAATATTTATGCCAAAATCCATTAAGTAGTTATAAACAATCTTACCTAAAATGGTCAAGGTTGTTAAGAAATGAGGTTTATCTTCCTTATTTAAAATGAGATTACTTGAGTTTTGTTTTGAAATAGCATTAGCACTTTTCATAAAGTGAACTTTTTTCTTAGTTGTTGGAGATTTTATTTATTGATTTTAGGTGTATGAACTATCTTTTGAACGACATCCTTCATTTCATCAAAATATAGAAGATCACACATTGAAATGTTGGCTTTAATCCTTTTTAAATCTTCAACTAGATCATAAACATTTTTTTTATCTTTGACTTCATGTTGAGAAGCACTTCTTCTAAGTATAGAAGATGACTTTGATTTTTGTTGAATATTTACTTAAGATGGTTCCATTTGGTATTTATATCATTTTAACTAGGGATTGAAACACCATTAGAAATTCATGTTGCTAAATTGTAACCTTCATTTCCCAACTTGAGACAAGATTTTATTGTAAATGTAATACTTGTAGTCCATGAGCTACAATCTTGCATACTTTGGATTTTGGGGCAAAAAATGCCTCAAAAGTTGTTATTTACTCACTTCCCAAGTGGAAAAATCTATCTCATGTCTATATTTGGGCTTGGGAAGGCTAAAAATGTTGTTTCACATGTAGGGGTCCAAATAAATGATGCATCCTTCTTTGTCAATACTACCAACGACCTGGCGATTTTGGAAAAATTCTCAATGAAGCATTGATAGTAGCTAGTATGACCAAGGAATGACCGCACTTCTTTGACTATTTTGGGTTGGCAAGTTATTCCTTGGATGACCCTTATTTTTTTAGGGTCTACCTTGATTCCTACTTTTGAGATACGATATCCCAAGACTATGCCCTCCTAGACCATAAGATGGATCTTTTGCCAATTGAGCCAAAGGTTTGTCTTGATACATCTCTTCAATACCTGCACAAGATGGTCCAAGCTTGCTCTAGACTTTCTTAAACGAAGCTCCGTAGATAGAAAAATCATCCATGAAGACTTCTACCCTGCTACTGATCTATTTTTGGAAAATGCTGGGAACTAGTCATTGAAATGTGGCTGGTGCATTACATAGACCACATGGCATCTAATGGTAAGTAAAAGTTCCCCAAGGACTTGTGAAAGTTGTCTTTACATAGTCCTCTGGTGCAATCCAGATTTGGTTATAGCCACTATAACCATCTAGAAAGCTATAATAGTTGTGCCTAGAAATGGTGTCCAGCACTTGATCTACAAAAGGCAATGAAAAACTATCCTTGAAAGTTGCCATGTTGAGCAGCTAGAAATCAATGCACACCTATCATTTGCCTCCTTTCTTTGGTACAATCATGAGTGAACTAACCCATTCACTATCTACAACAAGGTAGATGAATCTTTCCTTGAGGAGTTATTCAATCTCCTCTTTGACAATCTACTTTAACTTGGGATTTAAACGCTGCTGCGGTTGTCATTTCAACTTAACGACGAGGTCAATGTATATTCGATGCTAGCATATTCTTGGATCTATCCTAGTGAGTTCAAAATATGACAAAGCAAAGGCTGCTAACCATTCTTCCACAACTTTTTCTTTTGTTCTGTAACAAGCTTAGCATTAATAATAACCGACCTCCCATTTGGTAGTTGATGAGTAGTTAACCGCGATATCGCGTATGTGATATCACGTACGCAATATCATAGCCCGTCTCCTCATCTATAAATAAGAGGTAGATAGTTTCGATAGGAAATTTTTTCAATTCTTAGTTTAAGTATTAAGTTTTAAGTAGTTCTTCTCTCAACCATTCTCTCCCAGTGTATGCCCGTAGTGTGGTGATTGTGATTGTAATTGTACAGCATCCTTATTCGAGTCTGATGTACTTGGACATGCACATGACTGGAAATAAAGATCGAGATTACTTCATCATTGCAACATTCACCTAGCTTAGTTATTTATTTAATTTCTATTTACTGCTTTCTTAGTTAATATCTCTTCACCCTAAACTCCTATTAAATGAAGAATGAGTATGACTTGATCACAAGCATTTAAGTGTGACTACTTGGTAACCCAGTAGCGTACCTAGGATTTGCACTTGGTAATCCCATTGGTAGTCAGCACGAAGTCCAAGATGTGTACGAATGATTGAGGAATGGATTCTCATCGCACTTAGGCTAGCTTAGATTCTCTCTCACCCTCTCTCTTAGTTTAGTTGATATCATTTCCCATTGTATTCAGGAGTAGCAGTAGTATAGGAACACATCATACGCCTCATTCTAGACTAAACCATACGTGACAAAGTTAACACTAGTCTAGATGGGAAGATAGCAAACTATGACCTAAGGATAATAGTCTTGATACCACAACTAGCCTGTCTGTGGAGTTTGACTAGGTCATGCGTGAGACGCTCGTATTCGTATGGTTGAGTATAGAGGTACCTCACCACTCATCATAGGCATCGTTGCCAGGGATGGTGCTAGTATCTAGATTAGTTATATCATACAAGGTCATTGTATAGGACTTAACAATATATCTCTTAGAAAGAAGTAATTATAAAAAGTCACATTCAAATTCACACAAAATTACACAACCATGCCTCTCCTACAAGATTACAATAATGCCACACCTAGCGAGGAAGTTCATTGGAGAACCAACGAACTATATGACAATGAAGATTGGAGTGCGCAACCCAAGGTGGGGGTTTCTTATAAACATAAACGAAAGCAACATCATCCCAATGCATGAAAGCATAACTAACCTGATGATGATGAACCCCTACTGGCCACTACAAGCTTAACACAAATACAAGAGGCTATTCGAATCTCCTGTGGGCATCGTAAAGAGAGTCGTCTACCCAAGCTTAATTTAGAAAACTTTCCCAATTTCTTAGGAGGCTATGACTTAGATCCACAACAACATTTACAGGCCTTCTATGATGCTTGTACATGGAAAAACATTGATAATGGTTGGAAAAAGCTCAAGCTCTTTCCTATGACACTCGATGGCCAAGCAAAAGTATGGTATAGATCGTTAAAACCAAATTCAATATGACATTAGCCAACAATGGCAGAACTCTTTAACAAAATATATCAAACCTACGCAAGAGTGTCAACCTTGAGGAAACAAATCAAAGAGTGGAAACAAGCACAACATGAACCCTTGGACATGGCCTTGGAAAGATATTATGCACTGTTAAACAACTGTCTAGGCCATGAGTTCTCCGAGGAAAGGCTAATGTACCATATCATTGATGGACTTCATAATGAAATAAGAGAGACCCTAGGAATGTATGCCCAAGGTCAACTATACAAACTATGAACCCATCAATTCCAAGTGCTTATTAAGCTGGTAGCAAAAGAAGAAGGAGAAATGGCTAGATGGGAGAGTGTTGAAAAACATCAACAGGACTAGAATCTCAACTTAACAGGGGTCCATAATCACAAAAAGGAGAAATCAACCAATCTCAAGAAGGAAAAATAATCTTTGCCAGTACCACAATCATTAGAGTAAGTCGAGGCAAAGATTAACAAGATGTTGAAATGGACACATAAAAAGTGTGGAGAATATATCGATATCATTGGAGATAGAGTTTTAACAACCTAAGAAGTAGGAAAAAATATCATTAGACAATCAGAAAGAAGGGTTGAAGAAGATAAGGGCTCAACTGCCAATCATATGTATGAATGCAACATTTGCCTATACGATCACCCCAAGGGCCAATGCCCAATCTTGTTACATTTATATGAACATTGGGGAAACACGTTACATCCAAAGTTTATATAGAGATACTATGTTTGATCACAGTGGCAACAATCCCAATCATGGGGAAAGCCACCCCTAAATTGGAAACACCCTTTATATCATCTGAATCCAAATGCTTATCTAGTTCAACATCCTATTTCCCCAATTGGGTCAACATACTCTATCCCACTGCATTACCAATCTCCTTAATACTATCAGCCCATGTCCTCAACACAACCACCACCTTGTGTATCCTACACTTCTCCTCAATTTCAACATTGTCATCCTTTCCCTCCTTCTACATCACCACCAACTATTCCTGAAGTTTCTAAACCACAGCAACAACCCCCTAACGTTACTTGTGCTACTATTGCCAACAGCAGTGAGAGACCTTAGCAACATCGAAGGCATCCCTTCTTTAGAAATGATCCTAGGAAGGGACAACACAATTCCAAGGCCACTGCATCCTCCAACTCAGCACAAGTCCAACACTATGGTGCATCCTTCTCTTTGAACCCAACGCCTCATGTTACTTCATTAGGGCCACCAATTCACACTCCAACAACCATACGGCCCAATGAACATAGCCATGGAGGGCAACATCCCAATCCTTGTGTACCATCTTACAATCCCAAGTATCATAGTGGGTCAACTCTTTATCTGGGAACCACATCTCATAAATTTCCCCACTATGCTTACTATAATCAAGTGTGTGAACCTCAATGGGGTAGGTATGACCAATTTCTGATATTTTCAACATGCAAGGATCCTCATCTTTCAATTGTTAATCCTTGCCATGCTCAAATGTTTAGTTATGGGGGATATCCCCCATTCTAATACCAAGTAGGATTAATGAATATTTTGCATTTTTCTAAAATTTTACAACTTTTTGTTTTCCAGTTTTTCACTTTTTAATTTCTTGTTTTATCTTTTTGTCTTTTTGTATTTTTATGTTTTTGTAAGTAATATCATCTACAAATGAAACACTCATGTGGCTTGTTGGTTGAGGTGTGTTCTATGTTATTAGTCTCGAGTGAGAGATTATGTGGACAGTGAGCCCATTACACCCACTCATCCATTCTACAAATAAGAGGTTCTAATCAAGGGCACAGTGATATTCTTAACATTTTTAAAACTTAAAATTAATTTTGTGTTCATTGTACCCAGAATGAAGAAGGATGGACCAAGAGGGAATGATTAGGGTGTGAAATTAAGGAGACTTGCGGATTCTCTTTGGTGATATCTATGGGAGTTATCATGCAACGTGGTTGTACTAAGATCCTTGTAGATCTAACCAAAAATGGGAGTAAAAGTAATCAAAAGGCACTTAAAAATCCAATGTTGTTCTAGGGGGTCCCACTGGAAAGACATGCACTCATGCCTGAAGGTTGGTGGCTTCTCTGGATCTAGCAATTGAAAAGAAAAAACAAAAGAAGAAAAAAAAAAGAGAAAAAAGAAAATGAAAAGAAAAGTGCCACAAAGAAAAAATCACTCCTCCCTAGAACAAAATGCCAAGTGATCATACACCTTGTTGTTCTGGTACTCTCATAGTCACTCATCATGGGATGAAACAATGTAGTGTCATTGATCAGAGGAATGGACTTGATCCTAATCTTGTAACAACGGGTTAATGGCATGTTAATCATGCTTTACAAGCAAGATTCATTATGCCCTGGGTCAGTTACCTCATGTCCCAATCTCTACAATCCCTTCTATACCCCATCTCATCTTGTTGTTCATATAATTGTAGCTCGTGTCTTGTATAGTGTAGAATTCTCAACTCATTCCGATGATATTTACATGTGTGTGTTTTGTGGAACCAATGCGGATTACATTTAACCCTTCGAGTGCCCACAAAAACTTTTAAGTGTGGTTACGCAAGGGCATTATAAGTTGGAACCTACTTTGGGGAGGACCCACTTGTGTAATTCTATAATTTTCACTCATAACACAGCTCACACACCATTTATTACCTTCAGTGTATTGTTCATGATATTCTTTCCCTTATTACTATCCCTTCGAATTTCAACATTCCTATGAACCATTACATGTTCATTTTCTCTCACTTACCACCCGAGTCCTTATTGATCAATTCTACCCACCTATAATTATTTTTGCCTTCAAAACTATCTAAATTACCCTAGAACCCTTTAACACGTGCCCACATGTCCTTAATTTTCACTTTTAATTCCAAAAAAAACCTTCAAAATTTGGTATTTTCCCTCGGGCCTAAACATTNAAACCTATATCTCACTTGCTGGTACTCTGATTTTCATTCCATCTGAACCTACTTGAACCCAGAGTGTTCAGCTTAGTTGTGGGGAAGGGACACATACTGAATAGCGCATAACTTTTTTGGAATTTTTCATTGCCCGAAGGACATTACCAAGGGTAATTAGCTATAACATTAAGGATAATTGTGCTGAAAATAATCTCATCCCTTTAGGTACATCAGGAAACTAAAATTGGAAACCACCTAAGTAAAAAGGACTCACTATTATAATCTTTTGAGAAACATCACATGGAGATAAAATAAATTAATTAAGGTAAGTAGTAAGGTATAACTTAGCTTTGGAAACAACCTTATTAAAGCTTAACCTTGTGTGATTGCAAATGGCCTTGAAACGTAGACAACATGAAGGTCCTGCTCAAGGTGGAAGTAAACGATCTAGAAGAGGTGAAGAACAAGTCCCTGCCAGACAACATGCAAAGTAGGAGGAATAATCATTTAGCATTCATCAAGAAGACCCTGCTACTGTATAGTCTGGGAAGGCAGAAGCAGGAGTTGCTGCAGTGCTTGAACAGTGAAAACATCTCATGTTGCCCCAAGATTGTGTTTAACCTATCCACAAAAGATCCACATTCATTACGGTGATTGTGGAATTAAATTTTGAATCTTTCACAGAGTTTGCTCCTGAGGCTATTAGGGATCACCTCAAAGGATCTCCCTTATGGCCTATCCTCTCTGCAAGCGATGCCTAGTACCTAGGGGAAATGTACCAATTCTGGCACAATATACAACAAGGCACCACTCATAACATTTGTGGTGTGACAGTTGACTTCTCTGTGCAGGCTATTTCTAAAGTATTAAACCTTCCAACTACAGGGCCAAAGGTTGCTTAGTTATCCATCCGTTCAGACCTTGATGCATGACGAGTTTGGTTGGAGAGAGCATATGGCAAGGATAAAACATTTGGAGAGTTGATGACAGAAGAGAGGATCTATTTCAAAATTGGAATATATCACCTCTTCCCCATGAAGGGCCTAAAAAGGATTTCAACATATGTAGCAAGGGGATTTGCAGTGCTGATGGGAAAGGTTAATGCTAACCTGCCTCATCTATATTTCAAGAAGGTCCTAAAGTGGTTTGAAGAATGGAATATAGGGAAACTTGCCTTACCCTTCCCTTGTCTTATCAGGAAGTTGTGCCAATGTGCTGGTATTAGAGGATACACTAATGATGTCCTCTAAAAAGCCCAAAATGCTTCATATGTTGAATTGTTAAAGCCACTAGCTATAAGGAAAATTACTGGTGAGACGTTGGGACCAGAATAAGAAAAATAATAGATGGCTAGACCAACTGCAACTCAACTTGTAAGGCCCAACCAACTTCCAAGTATGGGACCTAGCCAACAATAGGAAGAAGGGCCTAGCACAGGCTAGGATCAACCACCGCCATCGCAAGATTACAGACCATCAATGAGCCATCTCAGGGCCATCACTAAGACAGTCAGTTGGGGAAGTCGTGATGACACAAATCTCTTCCACATCATTGATGACGTCATACAGCCCACGGTTTCTTTGGATCATGCAAGGGGTGAAGTGTCCATCCACACAGGAGGAGGGAAGAGTACTTGGTCACAACAGATCTTGAGAAATGCTGCATCTTTCCAAGTGCAATTAGAAACTGGTGAAGGGGCCACAGTGATGATCATGCAACACCAGGATGCAGCAAGAGCCACAGAAGTGGTCATATACCACATTAAAGAATTGTTCAATGTACCTGTTGTGCCACCGGTAGATCTCACAGGAGCACAGGGTGCTCAAACTTTGGCTAGAACCTTAGTGACTCCTGCAGAACATGAGGATGTGCTTGATTGATTACTAAAAATAGGACAAGTAATGATGTCCCTATTTGACATCCCTCAAGATGTTACAAAAATTCATTCAGACATCATTTTCACTAAGGGGAAGCTAGTCTAGATAGAGGTGAGGGCCAAACATGCTAAAGCAAAGGTGCAAAAATTGCAAGAAAAGCTCATAGCCCTACAAGCAGCATAGCGGGACCCTTTGCAATTTGTTCCTATAGACCAGCTGGATAGTTTCAAAACTGAGCAACTAACCAAACTACTAACGGAGAATAAGAAGGTGGCAGAAGAAAAAGAGAAGGCTATTTGGGATGCCTCTGCAAAACAGACGCAAACTCATGCACATAACAAGGCACTCAAGGCCTTACAAGCAGCTTGTTGTCGACAAACTTCGATTGACCTCTGTGAAGAAGCAAAAGAATGTTCTCAAAGAACACTTTCATTAGTTGTAAGAACAATTCATCCAAGTCAACCAAGATATGAGCCATTTAGCCAAGGAGAATCAAACCCTCTTAATGGAGGAGGTATGCGCCATCCACCAAAAGACAACTATCAAAATAAGCGCATGGAAAAATGAGGCTAAATGGCATGAAAAGTTAAAGGAACACTTTCGGGACCAGGTGGGGATGTACAAATAGATCCTTAAGAAGGAGATCCATATGGCCAAGGCCCACATCAATGCTATTAGTGCCCAACACACTGACTGATGGGCCATATTGGACACATATGCATTTTTCCACTAGGCAGAAGTTAAGAACTGGGACCTGCAGATCCAAGATCTTACAGAATACACAGAGTTCACAAACCTGCGGTATGCCAACCTTGCCATGTTAACAGCAAGGCGCCTAAGAATAGAGCTCAAATAATAGGTAGCCACCACCTACAGCAAATATGAAACAAAATTTGTAGAATGCAAGAAGATATTGCAAAAACTGGAGATTGCAAATTCTAAGCTTGAGGTGGTTAAAGTAAGCTACCATGGATAAAAAGGTGTCGCAATAGATTTGGCTCAATAGCATGCGGATTTTCCAGAATATAAAGACAAAGCTAGAGCCTACGAGGAGGAACGATGAGTGTTTGCAGCTTGGTATGTCAAGGCAAATCAAATCTTTCTGCAACTACCCTACCCATGGAAGGTTTTGACTCCATCAAACATCACAGCATTAGCATGGATAGCACAAGATCCCCAAACCGAATAGGAGAAACTCCAGGTCATACTTCAACGCCATCAAGTCCCAAGACCTGGAGCACAAGACAAGGGAAAAGCACCTATGGAGGAGCCACCACCACCAAGAACTACATGAGTTCTACCAATTTTATAGCTGTAGCGCATTCTTTGTGTTGTGTCTCAAATTTTTTTTTGATTCCACACTGTGACATAAACCCATTTTCACCATTCAATAATTCCGTACCTATCCACTTTGTAATCAATGGAGCTTTTTCTCATTGTAACTCGAGGACGATTTTTCATTCAATCGTGGGGGTATGATGAGTCACCATTTTAGTTAACCGTGATACCACATATGTGATATCACATACGTGATATCGCAGCCTAGCTGCGATATCGTGTACGCAATGTCATAGCCTATCTCCTCATCTATAAATAAGAGGTAGACAATTCTGATAGGAAATTTTTTCAGTTCTTAGTTTAAGTGTTAAGTTTTAAGTAGTTCTTCTTTCAACCCTTCTCTCCCAGTGTATGCCCATAGTGTGGTGATTGTAATTGTACAGCATCCTTATTCGAGTGTGATGTACTTGGACACGCACATGACTAGAAATAAAGATCAAGATTACTTCATCATTGTAGCATTCACTTAGTTTAATCATTTAATTAATTGTTATTTACTAATTTCCTAGTTAATCTCTTCTCACCCTTAAACTTATGTTAAAATGTGGAATGAGTATGACTTGATCACGAGCATTTAAGTGTGACTACTTGGTAACCCAGTAGCGTACCTAGGATCTGTGCTTGGTAATCCCAGTGGTAGTTGTGCACAAAGTCCAACATGTGTACAGATGATCGAGGAACGGATACTCATCACACTCAGGCTAGCTTAGATTCTCTCTCACCCTCTCTCTTGGCTTAGTTAATATCATTTCCCATTTTATTCAGGAGTAGCAGTAGTATAGGAACACATCATACACATCATTCTAGACTAAACCATACGTGACAAAGTTAACACTAGTCCAGATGGGAAGACAGCGAACTACAACCTAAGGATAATTGTCTTGATACCACAACTAGCTCATCTGCGGAGTTCGACTAGATTGCACGTGAGATGCTCATATTCATATGGTTGAGTGTAGGGGTACCTCACCACTCATCAGTAGTGTCTTCAATTCAAGGGGCTCTTGTTTAAAATTGTCAAGAATTTTCAACTCTTCTCAATTGACATCATCATTTGCTTCTTCAGAGAGCTAGCGATGAACTTGCTCGAGTTCATCAATACTTGCAACGTATTCATATGTTAGGCCCTCAATAGGTTCCATGCATAATGTACTACTGCTAAAATTAGCTATCAACCACTATGTGCCTTCATGTTTTATGGTTGTTGCATACAGACATCTCTGGATCTTAGCTTCTGGTGCACACTACTTGCATGCAGAGATAGATGTTTTCTTTACTAACCATAACTTCTACACACAATGGTACCCTAAATTGCTATACGTGATACATGGAACCCTCTTCTTCTCGATCTTTCCAAATTCATTTTCTTTTGATATCTCCAAGGAAATATCTCTAGTGCCCATTTTGGCATCAACAATACTTAACCATGCCCTTCCCATAATAATTGGAAAGTTCCCTTTGCAATTCTCCACATTGATTACTAGGAAATTAGTAGGATATGACCATCCACAAATGATGGTGACGATGTCCTCAACTAGTCCCAATGGAACAGTGATGGACTAGTCCATTAGTTCCCGCCAGATGCTGCTCTTCTTCAAGGAAGAAAGGTTTCACATTGTGTACATCTCATGCGAGATCAAATTAACACCAAAACTAGAGTCAAGAAGAGCTTTACAAGGCTCATTCCCAACAATTTTCAAGTATACTAGGGGACCCTTGGGATCAGTTAACTTTCTAGGTAGGTTACCAACTCGAATCCAATCAAATACAACATGTGTTAGCATTACAATATGGATTGGAGAAGGATTTTGATTTGAAGGGGACTCGGGTAAAGAGGAAATAGAGGAAGGTGGAGGAGCAGGGTTACAAACCCCAAATGTGTTCGAGGGCTTTGATGGACCGTGAGGTCAGAAGAAGGATCTTTTCTTTGTTCGTGGTTCCAACCTGCTTGATGGGTTAATTGATTACAAATTAACTGCCCCTCTAGCATTTCTTTGCTATGGTTGGGCAAGAAATTCACCCTGCATGGGTAGAGTAGGTGGTAGTTGTGCAGGAGATGGAGGGATAGGTGCAGGGACAGGAGGTGCATAAGGATAGTAGGTGGCATCCCTCCTTGGACAGGACAATTGGTATGTTTCAAGAGGGTAGTGGTGAGGTTGGTAAGTGGTAACATGACTAGAGAAGTTCCATAGAGATGAACATTGCTGAACATAGTAATCATAAGGATCTAGTTGCTGGTAAGGGTATTTTTGTCTTGGAGGGTATGGTTGGTGGAACTGTCAAGAATTTCCCTGTGGATAAGGCAATCTTTTGGGTGTTTGCCTTTGTGCAAGTTATGGATGTAAGGCATACACCCCAGATTCCTGCAAGTGTGATAGGATGTTCATACTCGAAGATGTGACACTTTCCATCATCATCTGAGTCAACTCTATCATAGCCATTTTACCCTTACCCTTAGATATGGCATGTTTAGCTTCATTACATCTTTGACGCTCACGCTCACCACTTTGCTCCTTGGACTCTTCAGCAATTCTTAAGATAATTTGAAACCTATTATCCATGCAGTCCTATAATTTATCAACCTTAGCTGTGATTTCTAATTGCAATTTATGGAGTGGAAAGGTTTTTTGATTAACCACCTCAACTCTAGTGAATTCATCCTCATTGTCACAAAATTGAACACCCTTTTTTCAAATAGAAGGATCCCTATTGTATTCTTCTACACTTTCACATTTTTTTAGTTGTCCCTCCTCCTTGGCTACCTACTCAATTAATTTTTGAATTTGATGGATGCTTAACTCTGTCAATCTCCCTTGGGCATAGATGCCAAGGGTTTTCCTAGTTTCAGACGATAACCTGTCTATGATATGACGAAGTTGATCAAGCTAAGAGTATCCATAGTTGGGACACCTATGCAACATAGAGTAGTTTTGGCCAATAGCAGCATCCAAGGGCTCATGATTTCCTTATTTCCACCCTTGAATCTACTTTCTTAGATTAGATACTCTGGAGTAAGTTTGATATTTATCATTGACAATTCCAACATTGTACTCCACAACCTAATTGATTTTAGTTCCAAGGATCAATACCAATTTTATACTTCCTTTATAAGTATCCTTGGAAATAATTTCAGCTTTTGTAATTCATTCTCAATATTCTGCAGGACACATGCATCTTGAAAGGCCTAAAAATGATTTTTCGGATCAGCATCATATCCTCCCTCAAACTGATGAATGTTTTTCATGTGTAGTATTTTTATTCTGCTATCTTTGACATGCCTTTTTGGAATCCTCACAACCTCTACAATATTCCACATCTCCCAAGTAGCAAGTAGAGGTTCATCAAGGCCATGATGATGGTGCTTACAATGTTCTCTACTTGCCCTTCTTTCTTGATGATGGACCTCTCTAGATTGCCCACATGTTTAGTCACAACTATCCTAATGATCCCTTCTATTGTTCTGGTCCCATGAATCACCTCCATCACGATTATTCCTTCTACAGCCACAATCTGAACCAAATGAAGAAGAAGATGATGATGATGAAGGATAAGAAGAAAGAGAACTTGCTCCACGTTGATGCCTATCATCCTTCCTTTGATACTCACAACCACAATCGTGATCATGATCTCCTTTATCCCCATTTTTCTAACTTGATTTTCTAGATCCATTTTTGTCATTAGATCTATTTTGACCAGAACCTGGATTATGAATTTTGAATTGTAGATTCTAGTAGAGGACTCCATGAACAATGTCAAAGAGAGGAGAATTACTAAAGAAGTCGTCACCTTCATCAATTTGGCCAAGTGAAGGTGGAAAAATATTTGACCCATTGCCCTTCACAAGCTCGTGTTGGTACTCCAACTAATGATGCCTTAATCTTTGTGCTTTAATGAAATGATAATCCCTTGAGTTAGGATCTCGCATCTCATATTCTCCATGAAGATGTTGAAGTCCATGTCATGTGAGCATTAGTTGGAGCATTGCTAGAACAAATTGGTCATGTGACAACATAATGTTACCTTCCATATTGCACCACCACAATATTTCATCTTGATGCAAGATGAAGGTAAAGTTGGATACATACTCATCAAGATGAGCATATGCCACCCAGTATTACTAAGGCACCTAGACTACCCTGGCCAGAGATGGTCTCCTATGAGAAGAAGATAATTTTTATGAATGAACTTATCAATAGTGTGCAGTTAACATTTAATTCAATTATAATAATTTTTATTCTTGTAGAATTTGACTCTTAGGGTTTGAACAACAAGGTTACTAAATTTCACTTGGTTTAGATAGTGCACATAGAACTACAATCCCTGGCAACGGTGCCAATGATGAGCGATGAGATACCCCTACGTTCAACCATACGAATCACAAGCATTCACGTGCGATTCGGTTGAATTTCGCAGACTATAATTACTAAGTACACTAGAGCTAAACAGTGCATGTGTGTTATCCATTCATTGTCTTCCCAATCCCACTTGTGGAGTGCAATTGTATGGTTAAGTGTGACTGAGGCATAAGATTTTTATTATTTTGTGTTTTATCAAATTACTCACCTAGAACAAGAATAAAAGTAAGAGTGATTAAATGCTAAGTAAACTATGATCTAATCTAGCCTAACACAAGTAACCATTCCCACTTTTCAGACACATCCTAAACTTCGTGCAAACACTATTGGGCTATCAAACACTAACTATTTCTGAGCTACCAAGTGTCAAATGTATGTTCGAAGGGGTTTTGCTTGTGTATCTTAATGAGTTGCTTGATTAATCAAAATTAATTACTGCATAAATAATATTTATGTAAATTGCATGAAATATAAATGCATAAAAAAGAAAGTCTCAAGTGCTACAAGGATGAATCAAAGAGTTTGTCTTTATTGCCAACACAATGGTGTGTTCAAGTACATCAATGCTTAAATAAAGATTCGTTCACACTTAGACCTCTTGCTATGGGCACTTGGAGAATATTCTAACTCTCAAATGGACAAACTATAAGAGTTTCACTACTTGACTACCAAAAACTTACTTCCAATCATGTGGCCAAGCATTGTATTCATAGACCTAGGAGGAACCCTATGATATTGAATGTACGATATCGCATATTGGGCCATGATATTACATACTCAATATCATGTACCTGATATCGCAACCACCCTGATATTGGAGTGTATAAAAACATGATTTATCACCTACCACTAGAAGAAGGGCCTCCACCCAAATTCTTAGTTAAAAACCTTTTTTTAATCTTTCCTAAAGATCAAGTCTTTTACATTTATAATTTTACAACCTATTAACATATTCCATTAAGACCAATGTTTTCTACCCAAATCCTTGTCCAAATACCTTAGCATAGTTGTGGTGAATGAGTTGGATTTCTACTATAATTTCACAACAATTGCTAGTTTCCATGGAGCCAATGTTGTCTACCCTGAAAACTAGTTTTCATCCAAAAAAATCATTTTCATTCAAGAATTAAATTTTCATGCAAGAACCCATTTCCATTCTAGAAGTCAATTCCATTTTGAAAGTCCATTTCTAATTCAAATGAAATTTGGTGAAAAGAGCCAATTTAGTTGGTGCTACCATCACAAACCCTTTCTACTATACAATTCACAACCATCTACTACGCAGTATTTTATAGCAATAGTTTTCTTACTTCCTTTCCATTTATAGTCAACCACACTTGTGGGTAATCCAATTTGTTGAAATTTTTACTAAAAATAGTAAGAGTTTAAAACCTCATATTTTTACAATGTCTTTAAGCTAATCAACAATCTTGCCTCTTAACCTAATAAATATTACATCCAACCAAGATGCAATTTGAGTTTATGACCCAAAATACCCTATGATCATAGAACAAAGGCAATCACTTAGGTAAAGAGGCAAAAACCTAGATTTCATGATCATTAATGAGGAGTTCTACAACTTCCTCTATGCCAAGATACAAGCTAGTCTCTTGATATCACGCTCCAAACCTAACACTAAGTGCCAATTTAAAATCATACACTAGAATGAGAAAGAATACACCCCATCCCCTTATGATCAAATCTTCCTCATCAACTTTTATGCACAAATGCTCATACAACTCATAAAGGTTTATGAGTTTAGTGAGGGAATTAGCTTAGAGGATCATCAAGAAAAGGAAGATGAGTTTGAGGCTGAACAAGAGCCAGATACCTTCATTGAAAGTATTTTCCAATCTTAAGCTCTCTAAACCACTACACCCAACTCCACATCTCTTACCTCATTGATCGGACAAGTTCCTCAATCTAACTCTCCGACTATCCATCCTACCATGTTTCAGTCTACACCCATTATTTCCACACACCAAGCATAATACATGCCTTAATCCACCTCCTTATTTCCTTTACCACACAACCTCACTCCATTCACCCAGCATCAATGATGTCTACCTCACCATCTCCGTTTGTCATACTATTAGGATCCTCATTGAGACCCTAAGTAACATGAGCCTCTCATACTCCTTTTGTCCCCTTCATACCACAAGTTCCAACTCAAACTTCTTTCTCCTTATTTAACTTACCTATGACAATGGCCATATGACCTCTTCCCTCTATGCCAACATCAATCCTACAACCTCAAGCCTTACAACTTCCTCCTCAACTATCAACACAAGCTCCACATGGGGATGTCCCAAGGCTTAGATCAAGCCTTTCAAATAATCCAAGACCTTAATGAAGAGCTTTGAAAACTTGAGGCCAATACAACTTAGATGATCAGGGTTCTAAAATTCCATCAAGATGGTCCTATAAGTCCTACTATGCCTCAAATAGCCTTACCCACAAGCTTCCCTATTCCAAAATTTAAAAATACAATGGTAAAGGGGATCCCAACACACATCTATTCATCTTAAGGAGGCAACTAAGTCAAGCAATCACCCCACCTATGTCGCCTATAAAAATCAACATGTGAGGAGGGATGGTAATAAAACCAAGCAAGAACTATGGCCACAGTAACAAAAGAGTCAAAACAAGGGAAAAGGCAGGGATCACCATCACACAATACATCTCAAGACTCATCAAAACCATCCACTTCCTACACCCCAAATCAACCAAGACCAAACTTTGAGAAGAAGGATAGGTATAAGTACAAAATGTTTCTTAGGAAGCCCTCTAAGCATCTAGAACAATTGCTAAAAGACAACCATATACAACATAAGCAAATGTCTGAAGAGGCTTGTAAGAGCAACAATTGTCTTTGTGACATAGCTAGAGACCCAATGATAGCTACCAAAGATAATCTAAAGCTACCAATGTACTTTATACTAGATAGGTATTATAATTATCATCACATGGTTGGTCATGACATCAATTTTTTCCTACCATTAAAGGATGATCTACAAAAGGTGATAGACCATGGAGAGTTGGTATTGAATGAGCCTAACTCTCCAAGCACCAACAACAACTCTTACACTATAGCCTCATTCACAAAAACCAAACAATCCAATCCTCCTAAAAAATCATTTATCATCAAAGTACCACTGCAAATCCAAAACACAAAGCCTAGAGAGCGCTTCATAATTCAAGTACAACATCCTCTAGCCCCTAAGAATCCTTTCATCATACATGTCCCCCATTTACTGGCTTCAACATCACAATGTAATAAACAAGTTACTAATCCTCCAAAGCCTAAAGAACCATTCATTATCTGGGTCCCTTCACCTTCAACTAGTAAGCCTATAACCACCCATGACCAAAGCCCACCTATAGTGCCCTACAACATAGAGGTTACCAAGAAACCATCATCACAACAACAATGAAAATAACCTATCACCAAATCAACAACCAAGCCCACTAAAGGTAATCAATGAAAAAAGGCTTCAAACCAATCAAGGTCCACACAAAGACCAACTACACCTATGGACAAGTGGCCCAAGGCACATGGACCAATACCTAAGCCACAAACTTTAGGAAGGATGGAGGAGTTAGAACCACTAAGGCTAAAACATCATGCACCAAGGGAAAGAACTTCCATGTAATAATGGAGCAAGCCAAATGATCATTAAAACAAAAAAACACATCATCAAACTTGTACAACTTGGTCATGACCTCTCCCACACATAGGGATGCACTGGCTCAAGTGTTAACCTCTATTGCTATGAGTAAACACATGCCTAGAAAAAAATAAGTAATCCACTATATCATTGAATAGGCTTCACTTAGAGAAATGGGCATCAACCCATGCTTCGCTACTATGATAACAAAGTGAAGATTGACTCTTGAAATGAAGAGGTGCTATCTACTCCTCTCCTCATTACTATACGTTTTGATAGATATAAAGGTCACTATGTTCATGTAGATGATGGGATGGTAACTAATATAAGACCATTTTCTATTGTTGAGAACCTAGGCTTAATTGAGAATATCCAGGAAACCACTACCTTATCACTCAAGTTATTTAATGGCTCATGAGTAGTAGTGTGAGGTTCCATCTCCTTGGATTCTATAGCTGGTGAGGAATTCCCTACATCCACTAACTTCCTAGTGATTGAAGAGAAAATTGACTTCAACTTGATCTTAGGAAGGCCATGGTTAGCAAAGCTCCACATGGTCTCATCCCCTATACATCAAGAGATTCACTTACCCTACAAGGGAGGAAAAATAGTTATTTATGGAGACAACATGCACTACCTTTGATTAACTATGTCAACATCGACCAAGATTCAAAGATGGAGTTCCAAGAGGAAATTCTTGACACTCATACTAGGGCCACCAACAACAAAGATAATAACAATGCTAGCAACATCAACTCTATAGCATGAAGTGACCAATGAAAATGCATACAACTCACTATGATTAAAAAGAAAGGTGGTGAACCTAAAGTTGTGTCAAAAAGATTCCTTGATATCTCAAAAGTCAAACAATGAATTCATAATAAATAACTTATGACCTCTCTTAATGATCATTGTTTTACCTTCACAACATTGTATCATGCTTCATGGTTGGTTTTAGCCTTATATGCTCTTTCAAGAGCATCCCATACTTACTAGGCAAGTATGGATCATGGCCTGCTAAGGCCTACAACTAGAAACTCTATGGCCTAGTAAGTCCTAAAACTGGCAAACATCTATAGCCTCTTTACAACTTAGTTTACAACCAAAATTATGAAAATGAACATTTACAATTGAAACTATGAAAATGATTATTTGCAACCAAAAATATAAAAATGAAAATTTACAACTAAAAATATGAAAATGATAGTTTACAGCTAAAAATAGGAAAATGACAGTTTATAGTTAAAAATAAGAAATGATAGTTTATAGCCAAAAATAAGAAAATAACAAAGTAGAATCAAAAATATGAAAATGATAGATTATAAATAAGATTTTGGTTTCCACTAGGTTCTTAACAAACAAACCAAGAAAACCATGACTACACTGGGATTTTGGCATCCCACACTAACTACACTAGGGGTTAAATCCTTGGGAGCCTTGGGATAAATGCCAAATCCCATTTACCTTTAGAACCCAATTCCCAGTCCTACATCCATGTCAAAAAACGTCATGATCAAGCTAGGCAAGCATAGTCAACATCTAGGCAAACTAAACTACAAAAAACTTCAAAATTCATGTGAAAACTTGTTTTTCCATGTGACTATGTTGGCTTGAAGCTTGACTATGTTGGCCTAGCATAGTTAAGTGGGATATGATGTATTTTACTACTTCTTATCAACCCACCTACGCTATACACCAATCCATGAAATCCTATAACCAAAAGCAGTAGCTGGGAGTTAGAATTGGCAATCACTATGCATTGGAATAGTTTTAAACCTTGTCACAAAATGGATTTTTAGCATGACTATGCTATACAAAAACATGACTATGCTAGCCCAACATAGTCAAGAATGGAATAGGCCTCATTTCATTCACCAAGCTTGCCATTGACACTGAACACCCATGCCATCTTCCCAAACCCTAGCCTAAGCTTTTGTCAACCTTGAAATTTGGTGGAATTCACCAAATAATGTCAAAAATTTGATAAAACACATGAAGACACTGGAGGAAGTCTATGACTACATTGGCCTAGTGTAGTCAAGGTTTATGATAGGAATTAACCATGGGAATAGAAAGAAAACTCCAAACTACCATTTCACAGCCTTCACACCTCCTTAGGACACCTAATGACTCTATACTATTGATTAATCAAGCATAAATTTGACTATGCTATAAATTTCATGACTACGTTGGGCCAATGTAGTCATTGGTAGTGCCTAATGTAGTCCATCCAAGAAACCTCAAAATAAGTCATTTCCCAATCAAATCCACTTCCTAAGAATCCTAAAACCCTACTAGACTCAAAAAAAAAGCCAAACTTCACCATTTATCACCATGTGGAACATTTTCCAAGCCTAGCTATGGTGGTAATTGCATGTCTATTATGGTCTAACATAGTCACTAGTGATGCCTAGCATAGTCCACATGAAATTGACCATAAATAACTCAAATTCATGTTTGGCAAATCCTGGAACCCTACTTGAGCTTGTTTTCACCATAAAATGCATCATTTTCCATCCCAAGCATGCTAACTATGCTAGGAATTGCATGACTATGTTGGGCTAGTGTAGTCATCAATGCATGCCAATGTAGTCCACATGAAAAATCCCAAAATGGCTCAAATTGACTTCCAGAAAAACCTAGAACCCTACCAGAGCATGCTAAGATCTTGAAACTCTACAAAACAAGCCAAAATCCATCATTTTTCACCACAAACCTCTTAACTACGTTTAGAATTGCATGCCTATACTATACTAACATAGTCAATAGGTATTTCACCATTCCAAGACCCAAACAACCACCATAACTAATAATTTTGACACTAAAACCCTAGCCAACAACACTGGTGATCTTGGAAGTCTACTAGGATGGTTGATTGCATATAGAAACTGGTCTAAAATCATATTTTATGCATGAATATGCTAGGGAATCCTATGACTACATTGGCCTAGCATAGTAATAGTGGAAACACATTTTATGGCAAGGTTTACCAACATTATATCACTCGAAATGGCCTAAAGCTAACTCAAGAAGCTCGAAATCCTATTCCACTTCATCTAGCTATAATTTTACTTTATGTCAACTCTAAAAGCAACAAATTCTCCATGACTAGATTAACATCATGCATGACTATGCTGGGCCAACGTAGTCACTAGTAGAGCCTAGTGTAGTCATAAGAAAATATGTTAATTTTACCTCAAAATAACCTCAGAATGACTACCTCATGTGCCCAAAATTCCTTGGTAATCCTGTAGCCTCATGCCATGGCCCACTAAGGCCTAAAACTAGCAAAATCTAATCCTGTTTGATCAATATTGATCATATTTTACCACATGTATTCCATTTTGATGGATTTGATGTTGTTTCATAGTATTTTGACTTGTTTTGATCTTGTTATGCATTGTTGAACTTCATTACCATCTGTTGACCTCATCTAGCCTCTACATCACTTTAGTTTCATCACATTTACCTTTTTTTTCCTCTATTATGATCTTTTTTTAGCCTTTTATTGGTGTTAGTTGATGGGGTTTAACCATTCTTGATCATCTTTTGACACCATGTAACTATGGTCTGCCAAGGCCTTAAATTGGCAACATGGCCTACCAAGGCCTTAAACTAGCAAAAATGTAGTCTAATTAACCATATTTGACCTTATTTTTTGCACTTTCATGGTGCTTCACCTTTTCTAAACTTTATTTAACCTTATGTAACCTTGGTTCCATCTTATTTGTCTTCACCTACCCCTTATAGCCTTGGTTGACCTTCGTTGCATCTTGTTTGATATAGAAATAGCATATGTTTACATGGTTACTAAAACATTTTATATCATTTTGACATTATTTACTCATTTTTACCCAAGTGCCACACAATGTGCTTATGGTTGATATGCCTTTAGGATAGCAAACATCATTCTTATTTAAAGCATTACTACATGTAGCTCATGAGCACCACCTGTTGGCATTGACAACCTTGGAAACCAATGACAAGAAAACCTACATGACCTCTTTTTTCACAATGGTTGAACTATCCAACTTTGTAATATATGAGACCTATGGTAGCCTAGTTTGCTAATCATTCTACATGGCCTTATGCATTGTAATATAACAACATGTTTCCTTTGTCTTGTTTTATATTCTCTTAGAGTTGTGTTTGCAAGATGAGACCTAGAGTCATTGTGAAGGTGCAATTCATTATGGTAGCAAGTCATCATGTGACCTTGATGTGCAAGATTCAATGTGTTTGACCTACCATACCAGGAGTGCTTGTTCCACATCATTAACATTACCACTCCTTGAGCCCAACCTCGTAGCCTAATCATAACCTTCCTTACCCTAAATGACATTGATGACCAATATTTGACACTCATGTATTGTGGCAGCATGACATCCCTTCATCATGCTCCACCATCAAGTTCATTGAGTGTAACACATATCATTCAATGGAAAAACTGAATTAAATCCAACCTTGGTAATGAAACCCAATGAATGTTTCACCCCACAAAAAAAGGTAGGAGCAAATTGCCAAGAAGCCAAGAGATCAATGAAGACCAAAATATAAATCAATGGCTCCAAACATGCAAAGGGAGGAGCCTAATGGTCAAAGAAACCTTGGGGTGATGTGTTGGTTCCTCAAATACATTGTCAAGTGACCAACATTTCAAAAGATCAAGTGCAAATACTTATTGATTAATCAACATGTTGATGCCATATCATAGCCATGATGTCAACATTTGTAATTCATTATTAACCCTCATAACCATTCCCTTATAGCCAAATATTGCCTTTACCCTATGTTACCTCAACATAACCTTATCCCATCATCACAAGCACTCTTCGGCATAGTTTGATAATATTGAGTTAAGCACGAAGAGGGAACATTGGTGATCGACCTACAATGGTGTTTTGTATTCTTTGAAGATTTCTCTTACATCAATCCTCCAAACATCAACAAAGAGGAACCACTGAAAATTCATGTTGCCAAATTGTAACCTTCATTTCCCAACTTGAGGAAAGATTTTATTGTAAATGTAATATTTGTAGTCCATGAGCTGCAATCTTGCATACTTTAGCTTTTTGGGCTAAAATGCCTCAAAAGTTGTTATTGCCTCACTTCCCAAGTAGAAAAAGTTGCCTCATGTCTATATTTGGGCATGGAAAGGCTAAAAATGCATTAGGAATGGCCAAAATTAGCATTTCATGGGTTTTTATAGTGGTATAGCCTTAACTACACTAGAACCATCTACCCCCTAGTGTTGATAGAAGTGATGGGATTTTCCATTTCCAACCTAGCATAGTCACCACAAAACCCAATGTAGATGCAGCATTAGAATTGTTGGGATTTTCCATGTTTCATTTTCCATTTTCCCAATAGTGGCTAGTGAAGTCACCCCCAATCTTCAGCAATTCCAACATGGGTAGCGTAAACATCATTTCACTGACTTGCTGCCCATCATTAAAACAAACATCATTATATTTTTTTTTAATGATGTTTTAACTTTGGTAGCGTAACTCTCTTTACTCATAAAATGAATAAACCAGAAAATGTAAATGCTAATAAACTATAAAATATAAGTAAACAAAAAAGTAGCTTATATTTTGAAAACTAAAATTGCAATAGATTTAAAGACAAAACATTAAATTGGAAATTTAAGAAAAAACTTAAAATAAAATAACATCATTAAAACAAACCACCTTACCAAAGTTAAAACTAAGATAAGAATTACCAAATTAAATAGAAAAACATTCATGTCGCTACAGAGTTCTTCTTCTACCATTGAATTTTGATGATAATGCCCTTTGAATTAACACATTTTAAAAGACTATCACCTAAAGAATCTTCTATATGGGTACATTAACCTTCGAATAATAGTAGCTAGTGAGGACAATGTGATATCTAAAAATTTTATAGAACTGGTTTTTTTTTATTTACCTTTATGTAAAAAAATGATCTCTTAAATTATTATGATATTGGCGATAATTCATAATACCAAATAAAGTAAGAGTACTAAACAAGTTTTGAACAAAAAAATAGATTAATGTAAATTGGTTGAAAATAAACTAATGCCAAATCTAAATAGAACTAAAGTAATATTAGTAACTAGGACAAAATAACAGTAAACCAAATAAAAAAAATTTATTTAAAAGGCTCTTATGCCAAAAAAAAAAACAACTATTCATACAATAGCTTTAGTGTATTAATTGGAATTGAGCTTTGACCAACAAAGATTACACGAAAATAGAATTAAAATAGAGTCACTTAACTCGGGATTAAGCTTCATATTTCATTTGCAAGATGAACCATTACTTGCATAAGCTCACCTACATGCACTCTAATTGATGAACTTCCTCCAACAAATCCTTACATTAGTCCTGATAGACCACCAGTAAGCTTGAGAAAACCTCTTTGTTAAGATACAAATTGTAGTTTACGTCCTCTTCTTTAACTTGAAGGGATCTAAACTGGTCAAAAAAATCCAAAAAAGGAGAAGAGATATTAAAAGGTGGGACTTTGGCTTCATGAGGAATAATAACATATCCTAGTTGTGTACATTAAACTCTTTAGACAAAGAAAACTCAAAATATGAAGGCTCCTTTATGCCCTATTTTTTTCCCTTTTTTGCTACTCCTAATATCTTTTTCTTTTGTCTTTTGGAGTCCATTTTCTCCAAATTGTTCACATTTGTTGATTTCTTAGCATTCTCCATTTCCACAAATCTTGCACACCAATTGAAACTAAACAGAATCATTGTTCTTTAAAATAAAAGAGGAGGGCTAGTAATATCAAAATTTTAATTATTATTACATAACCAACAATACTATCTAAAAAGAAACAAAATTGACAATGAAAAGTTAAATCATTTTAGAGCCTTTCTAATGATAGTAAATAAACATTATGTAGTACTAAACATTGTGATAATTACTGAACCATAGATCTTCTTTAAAAAGAATGATAACATTAACATAGTTCACATGTATCGTCTCATTCAAAAACGATAATGA
This sequence comes from Gnetum montanum, assembly GCA_015680685.1. NCBI lineage: Eukaryota > Viridiplantae > Streptophyta > Gnetopsida > Gnetales > Gnetaceae > Gnetum > Gnetum montanum. The sequence goes on from MNCI01015474.1 coordinate 231,326, forward strand.
TAATAATCCTTAAAAATTAAACAAAAATTAGAATGAGCATTTTCTCAATGGTTCTACAAATAATCACCCAAAGAAAATCATTTTTTAACATCCATTTGGAGATAGATAAGGTCCTAGAATGTATCATCTAGAAATACATTCAGCTATCAAGATGCTACTACAAAATAGGTTGCAATAAATGGGAATTTACTATACACTAAAAAAACTAAATAAATAATAACCAACATGCAATGCATAACCTATGCTCTTGATCTTGCTATTGTAGCAAAGGGGTGCATTCCAAATCACCAAGATGCAACTTGTTATGCGTTGAATCTATGCAAATCAATGGTAGACTAAGACACGTAAACACATAGAACTCCATGGTTTGGAGCATCAAACACAAAAGGATAAGACTAGGAAGATAGTGTAAGGTTTAAAGCCCGTAAAGCTACTCTACTCAGACTGTCACCCTTGATCTCAGCATCACATACTTCATCGTCCATAAAATCATCACTGCCACCTTCTATGGGGTTCCTCCTTGGGCATCTTCTACTCAAGGGTATCTTTGGAATGAGAAACAAAGGAGCCTGGCACAGAAGCAAAAGGGATTGACTAATGTCTTTGAAAGTAGAAGAAAAGGTAGGCCTAGAAGAGCTTGCAATAGATTAGAGGTGTTTGCCAAAAAGTCTTCAAACGGCACCATGTACGTAGTGCCTCCCACGTAGTAGGAGGTCGGAAACATCGAGGCCGAACTCAGAGGATGCAGCGATGAATATGTACAGGCCGAGGCTATTGTTGCCACAACATAGGTGTAGGAACTGTGCATGATGCGTTGTCTCGACGTTGAGGACTCCAGGATAAAGCATGAGGACTCTGGGACGATGCAGCTGACAGCAATAATGGAGCTATTGTTCTTAATAAGCATGTGTGTAACCTAAACCAAGTCCGTCAACTTGATTGTATCCTATGCTGGCTAGGACTCTATCGACACAATTGCGGCTATTGTTGTGGTTGCAGGTGATTAAGGTTGGGCAAACCATGCTATTTTAGCCCAACTCCAACCCCTATGATAATCATAGAATTTCTTAAATGCATCACAGGCAGAAAATTTTTCCTGCTACCGTTACTGTATCCAGCATAACTTATCCATCAAACATAATCCTTTCCGCATGCAACAACATCTGATCCGATCCAGTTTATAGAACCCAAATCATATTACCCTCCCACTGATTCCAAAGTCCTGCGATTGCCCACAACAGTTTCATAGTGTACAACAGGGTAGTTCTGGGTTTTCTTGTGGCGGGGAGTGCATCAAGTCTTGGCAGAATATCTTTGCAAATCCTTACACTGCCACAGTAACTCTTGTATTAAGCAGCAGTGCTACACTTGTCCTCTGCAATTTCGCTTATCCTACTATGCATGTTACGCAAAAGGGTCAAATCTATGCTAGCATGTTGCTCATCGCATATCTCTTCTTGTTGCTACAATGGGAAGCTTTCTGTTTTCCACTCTTGGTCTATAAAAATAGCAACCCCAAGTTGTCCATCGGAAAGAATATTTAAATTAGCAAACTTGCCATTTCATACTAGTGTGTATAAAACAAGGCCCAAGGAATATGCCGAAGCTTTTGAGATAAGACTTTGAATTAGAAATTAGCAACAATTACCACCAAAAATGACCAATGACTTAGGTAATAGTTGCTAAATTAATATGAGAGGCTTCTGAAACATGCAAGGATATATTAGCATTACAACAAGACTTAACAATAAACTAGCTAGGGAAACTATCATTTTACACTTTGTTAGGTTAGTAGCCATTTTTGGTAGGAATCATAGCTACCAAAGATTTCTTGAAAGGTTAAACAATACATACGTTGATTTTGAGCTAATTTAACACTAAATCATTCCTACCTCAATGACAAAGCATTAAAAAATCAACTCTTAAAGTAGTTAAGAGGAAAAACCTATAAAAGCTCCATACTTCATTTATTATATTATCTAAAAAAGCCAAGATGGTAAGGATCCATGTGTAAGATGGATAATTTTTTGTTCAACAGCTAGGATGATATTTAATACTAATGGAGCTAATCTTTGATGCTTTGAAAATATAAACTAATGTTGATGACATTTTATCCCCCTAAAATGACCCTAAAAAGAACATAAAGTATAGAAACTAGTGTTGTTTCTAATGTAGAAACGAACATGAACATGTTGATGATGTCTAATGATTCTAATATGTTGATGATGATCTGAAATTCTATACCTAATCTCCCAAGATGCTAATAAGAAGAACATTTGTGGTACAACATTGCCCTCTTTTGATGAATATTGCTAAAAGGCTGAGGGAGAACTCATTAAGAACTAGAGGATGATGTTGAGATTGATGATGCTAATAATGATGACCTACAAAGAGGAATAAATTAAGCCAGATGATAAGGGAGAAAGCTCGGAATCTTATTGATACACCCTATGGTGGGGTATTATGCCACAAAATTAGGGCATTGGCTAGATCCCAAGAAATATAGAATGATAAATTATATATATATATCATTACTCACTTACTAAATCACTCAAAGTGCTTAATCACATCCTCACTAGAGTAGAGCAAATTCACTCAAATCCTCATAATGCAAAGTATGAGAGAAGAAAGAAATACAATTACAAAGGAAATTAGAAAAAGAACAAAGAGATAGTAAAAGAGAGATGATATAGAAAACAAAACAAAGAAGAAATTAAAGAAAAATACAAAGGAGAAAGAATGTTAAGGATATCACTAATACACCTAAGGTGGAGTGTCATGTCATAGAAACAAGGCATAACTAAATTGTTAAAACTAACCTCTTCCTCACCTCATCTAGATAATATGTATACAGATGAACATACATCCTATCCACACTTATTCTTAGTTATATCCTTACCAAAAATTCAAGAAGATTTACTCAAACCGCACTAAAAAATATGTTGAAAATAAAAAGAAAGAAAAATAAGATGGGAATCAAAGGAAGATTGATATAATATATCAAAAAAAGGAAATAATAGAAACTAAAAATAAAAACAATTAAATGATAAGAGATACAAAATAGGATGAGGATGGTTCTATGCCGCAAAAAGAGAATATGACTAAATCTCACATATATGATATGGCTAAAAGGATGTCATAAATAATGATAAACCCTCCTTGTTCCACTCAAAAATTTACTCAGTCACACCCCAAAGAGATAACAAGAAAATACACTCAATAACATCATCGATATGGTAGAGTGTGGAGAAAATAGAGCAATTTAAAGAAAACTACTAGATGATGTTAATGATGACCATATTATGCCCCTAGCTAAAATGCCTCCAGTTGAGAATAGATAAAACACTTGTTATTGATGTAGTTGGTAGATTTTCTAAAAAAATAACTTGGGAATAAATAGGATGATGATGATTGGGTTTAAGAAATGATTAAGAAATAGATAAAGAAATAGAAATAGATAAAGAAATAGATAGCTTTGATAAATTAGGAATATGCAATGAAATAAGGATGAATAAGATATGAACAAGAAAAATGATAAATGAGAATCATAGGAACTAAAGAGAGGGTGCATGTGGGTAAGTTGTTTCCTCATGCTAGAGAGGAGAGGAAGTTTCTACAATAATTATAAGATGAGATGTTGATTATGCAAGGTATCTACGAAATAGTTTATGTAATTATAGGAATAAAATTTTGGAGAACAATACTTCACTAGGATGGATAAGCAATAAATTTTGGCCAATCTGTAATGAAAGAATTTGGCTTAACATTATTTTGTTGCTAAAAATGATTTGCCAATGAAGGCACACATGTTGGTAGATTTATCACCAAAGAATAAATTGGATGGACTCGCTGTTGAGTAGGCTAGGTTGCATGTTGTTGCAAATGGATGTTTATTACAAAAGGTTTTTTTAGGGTTGGAAATAAAACAAAGCCAAATCGCTGATTAGTGATAGGGGCAGATGGAGAAGTGTTGATTTTAGAATTGGGGATAGCAGCAATTTCTTCATCATAGGGAAGGGAAACAACTTCTTGAAAGTTGGATGAACAAATTAGATGAGGATCATGATAAATGGATAAAATGGCTTCATTTTAATGAAGAGGATCGGTTGGAACAAAGATGTTCTTCTAAGTCTAATTTAATAACTAATAATGTTCAATTGATGTGGCTATATGATTAAATAGGGAAAGCTCTATATCTTCTAATTTGATAGTTGGTACATTGTTGATGAGTAGTGAGGTACCCCTACACTCAACCATACGAATACGAGTGTTTCACGTGCGATCCGATCGAACTCCAAGGACTAAGCGCTCACGTGTCTTAATGGAACACTCAGGGTTAATCAATCACTATCTTCCCAAACTTACTTGTATTGTCACGGTTGTATGGTTAAGTAAGCTTGAGGTAGATGATTTTTATAGCTTTTATATTTTTATGTCTTCTGCTAGTAAACGAAAGGAAAGAGAACTAAGTGACTAACTTACATTACTATTCATTCACTAAGTTTTAAATGTTCCTAACACTAGTATCTGTTCCCACTTGTCGTACACATCCTGAACTAGTGCAACCCTGCTGGGATTACCAAACGCTAATCGTTACTAGGTTACCAAGCGCTACACGCATGCTCGAAGTGGTCGTACTAAGTGTACTTAACTAAGAGAGTCGAAGGTTGAGAGAGAGATTAATTAACTAGGAAAGCATTAAACATTCAAAAATAATTAATTACTAATTAGCTTAATCTTTATGCTACCAAGTTTATCATAAAGTTCATCTTTATTACTGTACACAAATGTGTGCTCAGGTACAAATTGCTCAAATAAAGATCTGTTCACTCTATAACTCCTACTACAGGCACACAGGAATTATTCTAACTCTGGAATGACAAAACTGCAAGAGTTTAGCTAAGGGTCTAAGTCTAACTATCTTGAACAAAGGGTGCCACCTCTTATTTATAGAAGATGAGGTAGGACGTGATATCGTGTATGCGATATCACGTGGTGGATGCGATATCACAGCTCATCATACCCCCATGACTGAATGAAAACTTATCCTCAAGTTCCTTACAAAATATTGGGAAGGTATGGGATTATTGACTTGAATGACAACTAATGGTGAATGGGGTGACATGTGAACAGATCAATCATTACAATACATGACAATATTAGTGTTCATAACTACAAGAATGAACACTATACACAAATGACATCCAGCCTTATTTGGCAACTGAGAAAGAAGAGAGAGAGAGTAAAGAAGAAGACATGTTGCTACCAATGCCAGGATTGCACCTTCCATTGTCCATCTATCACCGTGCCATCAGTCTTGTTCCTTGCACAATTGTTCCAGCACCAGTCCACTACTGTATGATTGCCATATGCACACACAACATAGTCGCATATGAGCAAGGATAAGTAAATCACAATACAGTTTATACCCTGCCTCGATGTAAGGTCCATTGGCTGAGTTGTGATATGGCTAATACGGATTCTAGAGATATAACATTGGTGACTACCCAAGGTGTAGGGGTTAGAAAAATTGAAAAAATTGGACCAAGGCCCCCATGACTAAGAGCGATCCTCTGGTAGTGATAGAATGGAAAAATATAAGGAATAAGAAAGATGGAGAAAAAGAAACACCGGCAATGATAGAATGGAAAAATATAAGGAATAAGAAATATGGAGAAAAAAAACAACGACAACATCGATAAAATGGATGTCAAAGATGGGAATGAACAAAACAAATGTTGATTGCAACAATGTTTAAGGGAAAGAAGTCAACTAATGCACCAAATAGGAATGCCAGTGGGTTCTCCCCAAAGCAGGCTCATGCCCTTAATGCTCTGACAATCCCACATTCAAAGAGTTCGTAGGCTCTGAAAATGTCATTCGGAAGCAAGAGTTAAAGTCTTAACCCCAAGAATTCACCAAGGAGAAAACAATGCATCAACCAAAATATAGACTACTAATACAACTGGAAATGAGGTGGAAAATGGAGAAAGAATGATGAGGAGAAGAGAATGGAAAGGAATCCCAAGAATAAGGTGGTGTACAGCTCCTTGTGTATGTATGGTTAATGTGACTAAGAAGATTGCATTCCAAATCCAGCCTCAAACAATCCACATCCAGTGACTTCACATTAATACACTTGGTCAATCCATCCACTTGAAGTAACAAGAATGCTTCCGCCAAAGATTCACGACCATTCTGAGGAAATGAGAAAGGGGAAAGTAGGAAGCAAGAGAGGGTCATAGTTAGAGGGAACGTGTTTGTTTAGTTCCATAACCAGTGCTTGTAGCCCAAATAATTATTTTGTCTAAGGGGTGTGCTTTAAATTCTCACAATTTTTGTGTTTTGTTTTTTATTTTTATTTTTATTTTATGAGAACCACACCATGCAAAGACTTATTATTTTTTATTAGCTCAGCTTCCCGATAATGGAGCAATGTCGAAATGGTAAGGAAAACTCAAAAAGAAAAACATCCAAGCACCCCAAGAGAATAGCCAGCAAAAATGCATCAAATCCCTTTGAAGTCACACCCTTTGCAATCCTTGAGTCCTTCCTTAGTTTGAGAAATGCCCAGTCACCAATTTATTAATAGTTTTATCATTACAGAAAGGGACTATATAGTTCCAAGCCAAGAGAGACCATAGAAATTCATGGATGCATGGATGATGTGGACTCATTGCCTGTTATATCAAAAGAACCATACCTTAGTATCAACATTATAACTCAAAGGTAAAAACCAAACATTAGCAATCCATAGAATATAGTTCATAACACCATCAAGAGCAATTATTAGGAGATGAATCTAACAAAACAACAAACAAAGATAAAACAAAAACAAAAACAAACAATCACACAAATAAATGAAAAAGTATCAATGATGTTGCAAAACAAAAATAAGAAAAGTTAAAAAAATTTGTAAAACAAAAACTTAAAAAGGAACTGAGGGTCTCAAATGATTAGCAGAGGTGGCCATCTCCCCCATGACTAAGTTGGACAGAGGAGATCTGAAATAATGATCAAGGTCATCCCTTCTCAGAGGTATTATGTGCATTGACCATTCTAGATTCATGGTAAGGTTTGGTCTGTTGCACATTGACTAACAATCTCCTATTAAGGCTTTGGTCTAACTTTTTAGGAATTTCCAACTTCCCCTAGTTGATGTTTTCTAGGTTTAGGTTTGGAACTTGGTGACGGACTTGCTTGAGTACATCTATGCTTTCGATGTAAGCACTAGTTATTCCCTTAGTTAGTTCCATGCACATTAGTGAGTTGCTCTCTCGATGACCTATCAGCCACTGGGTGTCTCTTTGTCATGTGGCTGCTGCATATAGGCACTTTTGTAGGTTAAGGTCTTGTGCACATCGGTTGCATGCAAACAATGCTAAACTTTGTCCAACCCATGATCTCTACACGCAATTGCACCCTATATCACTATATGCGATGCATGGAACCTTCTTCTTCTCAATCTTTCCAAAAATGTTCTCCTTAGATATTTCTAGGGAAAGATCGTGGATTCCTAGACATGCATCTATAGTACTTAACCATACCCTTCCCATTATTATTGGGAAGTCCCCTTTATCATTATTCACTTGTATCACTAGGAAATCAGCATGATAGGAATAAAATTTTGGAGAACAATACTTCACTAGGATGGATAAGCAATAAATTTTGGCCAATCTGTAATGAAAGAATTTGGCTTAACATTATTTTCTTGTTAAAAATTATTTTCCAATGAAGGCACACATGTTGGTAGATTTATCACCAAAGAAGAAATTGGATGGACTCGCTGTTGAATAGGCTATGTTGCATGTTGTTGCAAATGGATGTTTATTACAAAAGGTTTTTTTAGGGTTGGAAATAAAACAAAGCCAAATTGCTGATTAGTGATAGGGGCAAATGGAGAAGTGTTGATTTTAGAATTGGGGATAGCAACAATTTCTTCATCATAGGGAAGGGAAACAACTTCTCGAAAGTTGGATGAAGAAATTAGATGAGGATCATGATAAATGGATAAAATGGCTTCATTTTAATGAAGAGGATCAGTTGGAACAAAGATGTTCTTCTAAGTCTAATCTAATAACTAATAATGTTCAATTGATGTGGCTATATGATTAAATAGGGAAAGCTCTATATCTTCTAATTTGATAGTTGGTACATTGTTGATGAGTGGCGAGGTACCCCTACACTCAACTATATGAATACAAGCGTTTCACGCGTGATCTGGTTGAACTCCAAGGACTAAGTTCTTACGCACCTTAATGGAACACTCAAGGTTAATCAATCATTATCTTCCCAGACTTACTTGTATTGTCACAGTTGTATGGTTAAGTAAGCTTGAGGTAGATGATTTTTATAGCTTTTATATTTTTATGTCTTCTACTGGTAAAGGAAAGGAAAGAGAACTAAGTGACTAACTTACATTAACTATTCATTAACTAAGTTCTAAATGTTCTTAACACTAGTATCTGTTCCCGCTTGCTGTACACATCCTGAACCAGTGCAACGCTGCTAGGATTACCAAACGCTAATCGTTATTGGGTTACCAAGCACTACACGCATGCTCGAAGTGGTCATACTAAGTGTAATTAACTAAGAGAGTTGAAGGTTGAGAGAGAGATTAATTAACTAGGAAGTCATTAAACATTCAATAATAATTAATTACTAATAAGCTTAATCTTTATGCTACCAGGTTTATCATAAAGTTTGTCTNTTAACAAGGTTCCTTTTATTATAAGTTGTCATCCATACTTTTAGCCAATTCTTAAATCAATAGTATCGCTACTCCCACCTCTTCTACCTACACCTATCCTATGAATAAGATCATGCTTTCCACCTTTGTTTCCTACATCCTAGCTTCATGTTTCAACAAGAATTCAACCATATTTCTTGTCTTACAATCCAAGTAAAGAAGTCTTTTGAAATTCTCATTAAAGAAAATTCAAACATATATAGGGATAAAGAAGAAGAAATCACCTATTTTCTCTTCCATTATTTTTACACATTGAACACAAGCTCCACCCCAAAATTCATCAGGGAACAACAACTCATTAGAGCACAAGTGATGAGCCATGATATAGTGTATGTGATATTGCATCCACCATGCGATATCGTGTCTTGCCTCATCTTCTATAAATAAGAGGCAACGTCCTTTGTTCAAGATAGTTAGACTTAGACCCTTAGCTAAACTCTTGTAGTTTTGTCATTCNTTTCTTATAATTTTTTTGATGATGAGTAGAGGAAGAGAATGTAGGAAGGAAAGTCATGTTGATGGCAAAGAACTTCTTTCGCTTTAATTTAGCTTCTTATTGCAAGTTGCATTTTGAGACAACATTATTGCTAGGATGAAGACATTGGTGAAGCTAGGACAAAGCAAGATGTTACAACATTATGATCCTATTGATTTGATGATTAATAGTTTGAAGATGGAAAATGATGTCTCACATGAAGAATAGGAGTTAATGTGAAAGATCAAGCATGTTAGATAGAAATTGAATTTATAAGTGAGATTGGATGTTGGAAACAATAGATTGAGGAACACTTATTTGAGGGAATATTGAAAAATTAAGATTAATGAATGTAAAGGAACCAAGTTTAGAATTAGGAATTGAGTTTTGGGGATCAAAATTAGGATTGACAAGTTGAGATTTTTAACAATATGGATTATATGTAGGAGATAATGATACAAACATGATAGTTGCAACAATTGGTTATTGAATTTAATTGCAAAGATTCATATGCCTAATAAGCCATATCTTTTCTTCTTCAAAGAGGAAAATAGAGTTATGAATATTAGGCAAAAGTAAAGGAAGATTATTTCTAGCTTCAAATATTGCTATTTACTTGAGAACATCAAGAGATAGGGAAATATCCATTTCTCTCATAGAACATAAAATCCCATAAGCATTGCATCATCACCTAAGATCTTTCTCATGATATCTTTTTTCTAGGAGCTTATGGGAAAAAAGATGTCATATTCTTTATGCTCCTAGAAAGTTTGAAAAAATAGGTAAGATAACAAAGAAGGATGACAAGATGTCATCAAAAATAGCCAAAGTAGAAATATTGTTGATGGTAGGAAAAGATAAATGTTGGAAAATTAAAAAAATATCCAAAATTATTTTTTAAAACGCAATGCAAGAAACACAACAATTACAAATGATGAAGGAAATACAACATTTGCAGAACTTATAATGATTGCAATGTAAAAAAAATGATTTGGATAGTAAAAATATGATTTGGATAATAAAAAAATGAAAAGTTAAAAAAAAAAAAAAAAAGCTTTTAAAAAAGTATGCAAAGAAATGTAAAATGCATAGAAGTATAACGGGCATGTATATCAAGTTAAAGTAAATGTAATAAATAAAGTGAAAAAAAAATTTCTTTAAAAAAAATATAGAGAATGCAAAGGAAAAAATGTAAAAAAATAAAATTTAAGCAAAGAGTAAAGGTTATAAAAATTATAATGATTATAGTGATGTGATATAGAGAAACCAAAAATAAAACTATGTAAAGAGAATGTTGATGAAGTGATAAAATTGCAAAAAATATGAGGGGTTACATAACAAAGAAAAGGTACTTAGGGGATACTAACTCATTGAATTGAAATTTGTTGAATAAGCCCTCCTTATAACACTAAAGATGCTTCAGTAACAATTTTCGTCCTACACAAAACCTCTCATTCAACTAGAGTATTTAACTTACAAAATGACTATGAAAATTCCATACATTGAATATTTGATAAATCAACATATCAATGCAAAGGTGGACTTAAGGGTTGTTGATGAGTCATGATTTTGTTAGCTTCGATATCCAGTAGATATGTCAGATATCTGATATCATCTCTTCTGTGCTAGCCTATAAATACAACACTTGGGTGCATAGTTAGGAGATAGTTTTTAATTTTAGTTTTTAATTAACTTCTTCATATATTATTGATTTTCAATCATGTTATTTCCTAGTGCATGCCCGTAGTGTGATGTTTGTAATTGTGCGACATTCTTATTCGAGTGTGACATACTTGGACATGTTACATGATAGGAAATGAAGATTGAGATTACTTCCATCATTGCAGCATCCACTTAGATTTATTGTTGCTTTAATTATTTAATTATTTACTATTTTTTTAGTTCATGTTTCCATTTATTTCTATTTATTATTCCTATCATTAAGCGCAATGAGTACGACTAATCATGAACATTTAAGTGTACTTACTTCATAACCCAACAATGTTTTCTTTGGCAAGCCTAGTGATGTACACTTGGCAACCCCAACAGTGGTTATACGAAGTCCAAGGTGTGTGCGGACGATTAGGGATGGATACTCATTGCACATAGGCTAGTTTAGGGTTTACTTTCCACTATTTATTTGCTTAATTAATTTATCTCTTTATTGTCATTAAGAGCAGCATAAGGTTAGACAACATCATCATACACCTCACTTTGGACTAAACCATACGTGACAAAGCTACCACTAGTCCAAGTGGGAAGATAAGGAACTGCAATCAAAGAATAATGATTTAGATGCACAACTAGTCTCATCCATAGAGTTCGACCGAATTGCGCATGAACGCTAGTGACTCATATGGTTGGGCATAGGGGTACCTTGCCGCTCATTAGTTGCATAATAAAAAGGATGTGAAACAACTTGAAAATAATAAAACATTGAAATTAAGATGAAAACAAGGCAAAAATGAAAAAATATGATTAAATTTGAAATGAGAACAAATAATAACTATAAACAACATGTAGATATAGTTGTGATTATGGAATACATGTTAAGATAACTAAGATTAAATGGAAAATGGACAAACATGTATGATAAAATTAGCAAAAATGGAATGTGAAAGAAAAGAAAATGATAAAACAAAGGAATGAGATATTTCCTTTATTCAAAATAAATCTAAAACTATTAACTATAGAAAATTATAGTAACTAACAAAAGCACAATGATGGTGATGTGCACAATTTAAATAGTTAAGCCTTGAAGGGAGATGATAGGTCAAATAGGGACTAATGTCAAGGACAAGACACTATAGGTTCTCACATCTCTACTATAACTATGGATGGATGTTCTCTAAGGATGGATGACAGCTGCTTTAATTAATACATAATGGATGATGGGGAAATAATAATGAAATGAAATGAAAAATTAGAATATGTGATACAAATAGAGATATGGAAAAACTTTGAAATATACTAAGATCTCCAAAATTTCAAATGTTGAAAATTATAAATGATCTTCAAAAATATCCTATAAAGAGCCTCCTAAAATGTTGAAATTGTCCTCTATTTTTAAAAGAAAAAATGTCTCAAGTGATGTCGTAGAAGATTCTAAAAGACTCCAAATACTTTGATTTTGTTGTTTCTAACTTCAAAATGATACCAAGTGAAAACGACAAAAATGATGCGAGTAGGAAGAAATTTATGTCATTTTTTAGCTAAAACAATGCCAAAACAACATAAGCTATAGAAAGTGATCTTATGTCTAACTTAGAGGGGGAAATGAATATGTTGATTATGCTTTATGATTTTAATATGTTGATGATAATGTGGAATGTTGTACCCAATCTCTTGCAATGCTAACAAGAAGAAAATTTGTAGTACAATAAAAATATTTTACAAAAATAATGTTTGAGTTGGCTACAAATTTATGATAGTCACACCTACCTCACAATCACTCACTATGACTTATTACATGTACCATACCTTTATAATTGCCAACCTAAAATAGCAAAACATTTAATATGGCCTCCAATTGACACCAAACCTGAAAATCATACCTTCTAAGACTCCTATAACATGATGTAAGTAAGAAATTACAAGTTGAAGTGAGAAGTGTTCCTACACCAACTTCTCTAACTGGGACATCAAAGGTATCATATATTTTCCCTTATCATGGTCACATCTTATCTCCATTTGATGGTTTATCCTATGTTGGACCTCTAGTGATTGCTAGAGCATGGGCATATGCTTATAATGCAATAACTAGGTGATGCATGGTTAATTCCGACCCTCATGAGTGTTTCTGTAAGCATGGACGGAGTTTCTCTATCAAGTGATAGTATTATGTTTTCTTCCAAGTTCCTTCACCATATTTGTTCATCCTAGTGGAATACAAAAGTAAAGTTAGAAAAGTAAGGATCCTACAAAGCATAAGTAATCCTCACTTTGTATGATCAATTTAAGTCATCATCAATGTTTTTGTCATTATTAACTTGGAATTTTTCATCTAGTGGTGGACTTTTAGATTCATGAGATGCAAAGATGATTAAATTAGTATGTGTAACTTAAAAAATATCAAATATTCCAAAAGATAAATCATTGAAATCTTAACAAAAATTATATATAATACTAACTAAACTAAAATACTAGTACCATTTCTAGCAACAACACTAAATGATGAGTATTGAGTATACCCAATGCTCCACCATATGATCTATGATGAGTTGTGATATCAGGGCCACGATATTGGGTCCGGGATATCAGATCCTGCCAAGAAATATCGGACATTCGATATCAGGACTTGTCTCGTTGCCTATAAATAAGAGGCAGGTGCACTTGGTCTGGTAGTTAGTTCTTAGTCCCTTACCTGAACTCTTACAGTTTCTCCCTCTCAAAGTTAGAATTATTTCTAAGTGCCCGTAGTAGGAGTCATAAGGTGAATAGATCTTTATTCGAGCATTGTGTACCTGAGCACACCTTGTGTCTAGAAATAAAGATGAACTTTGCGATAAACCTTGTAGCATTCAGAATAGCCTATCTCTCATCCTTAATGCTATTTACAGTTCTTTAATGCTTTCATTTAATTAATGTTACTTTTCTCGATTCGTTAATTTTCACAAGCACACTCAGTACGACCACTTCGAGCATGTGTGGAACACTTGGTAACCTAGTAACAATTAGCATTTAGTAATCCCAGGAGTGTTACACTAGTTCAGGATGTGTACAGAAAGTGGGAGCGAATGCTAGTGTTAGGACTAGTTAGGACCTAGCTGATTAGTTAATTTAAATTAGTTATTCAATTAATTCACTTCTTCCCTCTTTAGCACCAAGACATAAAACTTAAAAAGCATAAAAATTATATACCTCAAGTTTACTTAACCATACAATTATGCCATATGAGCAAGCTTGGGAAGACAACGATTGCCTAACCCATCCTTGTTCTGTGAAGGTGCATAAGCACTTAGTCCTTGGAGCTCGATTGGATCACATGTAACGCTCGTATTCGTATGGTTGAGCGTATGGGTACATCACTGCTCATCATTGGGGCTGTTGCTGGTGACTTTGTTGTTTGTGTGCTAATTAGAACTTAGGAATCTTCCCATCGTTGGAACAAACACTTAGGGTTGGTTATCTTAAAATTATTAGAAAAGAGAAGAGAAAAGTGTTGCACACTGAAGAATTAATCATGTCTCCTTCTTCTTAAGAGAGTGTTTCACCACCTAGGTATGACACAATGAACAATCGGAGGTGTAGTACACATGATGACCCACCAGTGCCCCAACAGTTTCATGTGGTATACATTCATGCTAATGAGTATATACCAAACTTTACCTTTATCCTCCACCAAGATGAATAACTACGTTGGTGTGATTTAGAAGGTAACATAGTGTTACCTCCCAATCGTTTAGTCCCAAGCATGCTTCTTTGTGCTCTCACATGAATTGGTATGCAACACTTATAGGCAGAGTATCGACCCACAAAGGCGCAACGTCAAAGGAACTTACAACAGGAGAGACATCATAAATCTATGAAGAGGAAATGATCTCAGGATGTTCCCTATGTCCTAAGTGAAAATGAAGGTGGTGAACCTACCTCAGGAAGTCTTCCACAAAATGATATTCCTCCCATTGACTTTGGTCAATGGGTTGTGTATCAAAATCTTCACTCAACTATCCATAACCTAGATTCTGGTATCAATTGACACAAAGGGTCTGAAAAAGGAACATGAACACATGACAAAGATGGACATCCTAATCGTAACCATGATCGAGGTAGCGACCATTGAAGAGAAGGTAGCAGGCATCATCATGATGATGGTCCTCCTTCCTCTTCACCTTCATCATCTCCTTTCTCCTCTCCCTTAGGATTGGAACACAGTCATAGAGGAAAAGACCCTAACGATAATGGTAGGAAAAATAGGAATAATAAATAAAATAGTTAAGAAAGGGAATGAGGGCATTCTAGAAAAACACACCGTAAAAGGAGGGAGAGTAGGAAATAGCATAGGCATCATAGACACCATAGAGAATACAATCATGATGAACCCCTACTCGCTACTAGAAGTATGCTAGATATAACCAAGGCTGTTAGGATCCCAACAAGGCACCAAAAAGACAATAGGATCAAAAGATTGGACATGAACAATATCACACGATTTGGAGGATACAATGCTGATCCTCAAAATCATTTGCAAGCATTTCACGATGCATGTGCCTTGCAAAACATAGAAAACGAGTGGCAAAAACTCAAGTTGTCTCCATGGACACTTATCAAGGAAGCAGAAAGCTGGTACCAGTTCTTAGAACTGGAATCCATTCACCGATGGAGTACCATGTTAGAACTATTCAATGATAAGTATCAAGCGTACTCCCAAGTGTCCAACCTATGAAAGAAAATCCAAGGATGGAAACAAGGAGGACACGAACCCTTGGATATTTCCATGGACCGATATTATGCATTATTACATCATTGCCCTGGCCATGGTTACTCATAGAGAGAACAACTACGCCATCTTGTAGATGGACTTAGGCATGAAACACAAAGAACCCTTGGGACTTATGCCCAAGGAAGACTATCTGAGCTTAGAGCCCATCAAGTACAAAGATTGTTCGAGCAAGTTGCCAAGGAGGAAGGAGAGTTAAGGAAAAGAGAGAGTATGGAGGAATACAACAGAGATCCTTCCCTTCGAAAAAAGGGAGTTAGATTTTTTGAGGATGAAGAAGAGTCACCACTTGAAGAGATGGTGAATAGGAAAACATTACCCATTCAAAAACTTGCATCAAAAGTATCGACAAAGGTGGACCAAATGTGGGACTCCCTAGATAATAGATTTCAAACCATTCTCAAAATAGTAGAGAAGTCTAGGGAACCAGGTAGTGATCGAGAAAGGAGAAAAAAGAAAGAAACTGAATATGCACATAACAAAGGTAAGGGCAAAGCTGCCATCGTTGAATAGGTTGTGGATTCGGATACAGACGCTGATGGTGAATGTGAGATATGTCAATATGACCATCCTAAGGGATGTTGCCCAGTAATCTCACATCTAAAGGAGTCTGGGGTGTATGCACTAAACCCATGATTAAACAGACAACAAACACCCCAAAGGTTACCTTATCCTCAAGGTAGTCCAAGATAGTTTCACCAACCCTTGATGTATTATCCAAGTGGAACTCCACCACAACCAAATGAATAATATCAACAATGGCAACATCCACAATCATGGGGAATTCCACCACCACGTCAATAGTACCCTTACCATCAACTTGACTTGTATGGATACTACGTGCAGTAGTTAATCTCTCCACGTGACTCTACTAGTCACATTACTCCTCAGTCTCACTACCAAATCCACAAGTACTATATAACTCCTCCTAGAGGAGAGGTTTCACAAATGTACTATCCTTCTCATCCGACTACACCTCTTTCACCCTTGGCTCCATTACCACTTTCTCCAGCTATGCAAGGTGAGCTCCTTGCCCAGCTGTAGCAACGTAATGCTACAAGGGCTATCAACCCTCAACCTACTTTTGGTTCAAACAACAACTCACTCCTCAACAAAAAGAAAGACTGCTGAAAATGATAAACAAATGGTCGAAAGCCTTTACTTGGTCATATCTCGAATTAATTAAAATAGATCCTATGCGAACATAAAATTTACACTAACCCCTCCATGAAACCTCGATGAAAACTACAAAGGCGATTGAACCCAAAGCTTAATAAAGTGATTAAAGAAGAAATTGAACAACTTCTAAAAGTTGGGTTCATCTATCCCATTACTGATAGTGAATGGGTTAGTTTGTTAGTCATTGTGCCTGAAAAGGGAGGTAAATGAAGGGTGTGTATAGAATTTAGGCTACTAAACATGGCAACATTTAAAGACCATTTCCCATTGTCATTCGTTGACCAAGTATTAGATACCATTGCAGAGCATTGCTACTATAGTTTTTTGGATGGCTACAGTGGATGTAATGAAATTCAAATAGCACCAGAAGACCAAGCCAAGACTACGTTCACAAGTCCTTGGGGAACATTTGCATATAAGTAGATGTTGTTTCGCTTGTGCAATGCCCTAGCAACGTTTCAACATTTGGTTGTAAGTATCTTTCAGAACCAAATAGGAAATGATGTGGAGGTCTTTATGGATGATTTCTCCACCTATGGAGTAGACTTTGAACAAGCATTGGACCGATTAGAGCAAGTACTAAAATGATGTGTAGAAACCAACTTAAGGCTCAATTGGCAAAAAATTCATTTAATGGTCCAAGAAGGCATTGTATTAGGGCACAATATTTCACAAACAAGGATAGAAGTAGATCCTAAAAATATTAAGGTCATCCAAGGAATCACTCAGCAACATGAAACTAGAAAAGACATATGATCATTCCTTGGACATACTGGCTATTATAGATGCTTCATTGAAAACTTTTCAAGTATTGTAAAACCTTTGGTAAAACTAACGAAGAAGGACATACCTTTTAAATGGACCAAGGAATGTGAGCTAGCCTTCCAAACCATAAAACATAAGCTTGTAGAAACACCTTGATGAGTGGCGAGATACCCCTACACTCAACCATACGAATCTGAGCGTAGCATGCGCGATCCAGTCGAACTCCATAGACTGAGTGCCTACACGCCCCATGGAACACTTAGGGTTAATCATTCGTTGTCTTCCCAAACTTACTTGTAGTTGTCACAGTGTATGGATAAGTAAGTCTGAGGTATATGATTCTTATAGTTTTTATGTTTTTGTCTCCTATTCTAACAAGGTGAAGGGTTGAGAAACTAATTACTAACTCTAACTAATGAACTAAGTCTAAATTACCTATGTCAGCATCCGTTCCAACTTACCGTACACACCCTGAACCGATGCAACCATGGCTACCAAATGCTAATCATTGCTAGGATCACCACGTGTAACACACGTGCTCGAAGTGGTTGTACTGAGGCACTTAACTAGAAGGAAAGGGTTGAGAGAATCTAATCTAGCCTAAGTGTGATGAGCATCCATTCCTTGATTATCTGTACACATCCTTAAATGCTCATAATCAAGTCGTACTCATTCCGCATTACTAGGAGATAAGGGTAAGAGAGAAAGCAATAAATAACATTAAATAAAATCCTATTCCATGCACTACAAGGTTTATCCAGGAAGTTCGTCTTTATTTCCGTACACAACTTGTGTTCAGGTACAATGTTGCTCGAATAAAGTTCCATTCACTTTAGGACTCCTACTACGGGCACATGGAAAATATTCTATCTCTGGAGTGATCAATCTGCCAGAGTTTTCCTACTTCTAACCTAGGATGAGGAAACAAGGGAGAGCCACCTCTTATTTATAGATATGGTGGTGCACCGCGATATCGCGTACGCAGTATCGCATCCCATCACGCTTATTCTACAAGCTCCTACCTGGTCCAAACTGTTCCACATAATGACTGACACATCCAACTTTGCCTTAGGAGTTGTACTTACACAGTTGGATGACCAAATGTCCCTATTACATCCACTGTGTGAGTTGAAGTATCATTGGTGCACAACTCAATTACACCACAACAGAAAAAGAGTTAATGGCTGTGGTGTTTGCACTAGAAAAATTTAGGCACTATGTATTGGGCTATAAGATATTTGTACATACGGATCATAGTGCAATTTGGTTCCTAATGAATAAACCAATGGTAAGCCCTCACATCATACAATGGCTCATGATCTTACAAGAGTTTGATCTTACGATGATTAATCATAAAGGCACCGAGAATGTTGTTGCTGATTATTTATCTCAGTTGTAATGGGACAACAAAGAGGATGAATATCTAATTTCTGACCATTTCCCTGATGAACTCCTCTTTACAAGTGTGATAAACAATCACTTACCCACTAATACAAATTGGTATAGTAGCATTCTCACTTATCTGCTTACACAAGAAACACCACAAGGGTTAGACGTTAAAAAGAAACAATAGTTTCTTCACCGAGCCAAATATTTTATGGAAATCAATGGACACCTTTATAAGGTATGTCCCGATGGCTTGGTTCGATGGTGTGTTTCTGATGTAGATCAATTGCCAGTTCTCCAAAATGCTCATGAGGGCCATTGTAGGGGTCATTACGCAGGGAGACGAATAGCCATAAAAATCTTGCTTGTAGGATATTATTGACCTACATTATTCCAGGATGCTCATCATTTCGTCCAATCTTGTGATTGCTGCCGACGTGATGGGGGAATGACTACTAGAATGAAGGGTCTACAACAATGGATTCAACCTTTAAAACCCTTTGACATATGGGGAATTGATTTTATGGGGCCTATTACACCAATGTCCAATGGAAAAGCCTACATTGTTGTTGTTGTTTACTATTTTACCAAGTGGGCAGAAGCAATCGCTATTACGGACTGTACATCATCTACCGCTGCATGAGTTGTTCAACAACAAATTGTAAACAGGTTTTGCATGCCTCGTGCACTTATTTTTGACAATGGTACACATTTTACAAGTTTGACTTTTCAAAACTTAATGTAGCGCTTA